>VYYI01003253.1:0-12644 GCA_021029175.1 Bilobella aurantiaca
GTGTGTATGTATATAGATGGAGGAGAGCGGAAAAAGGCCGAGGGATTTCCTTAATGAGCTCCGCCACTAATTTATGTTTTAAAATAACAGCACTCAGCCCTTTCAGCCCTGTTAGCCAGACTCTTTCAACTTGGTCCTTCCGCCTTTTCACCCCCTCCATTCCGGCTCATTAAGGGCGGCGGAGGAGTGGACTCAAAGGTGAATTTATTGGGATAGTGTAGTGGGGTGGGTGCACGTGCACGGGCTGGGGAAGTGATTTGACCGCCCTCTCAACATTTCACAGTCTTCATCGTCAAAGGCGGCGGTGGCACTTTAGCCGCAAACCTCTCTACTCTTGGAATATATCCCCTAGTGTATGCACTTCCCCAGCCCACAGCCAGTTCCACATATGGAGTACAAACAAAAGATTTCTCTTCAAATTACAAAAGCCCGCCATGCTTAGAATTTAAGCTTGATACCTATACCGCTGGAACGATACGCCACCAGCATACTCGCACAGCATCTCAAATGTCTAATTATTACAAAATCCAGAGACAAGTTGAGAAAACTCAATTCCGAAGTACCTGATCCCCACTGTGTACTGACCCCTTATCATATAGTATGGAGTGCATAATTAAAATCTCATTTACAACTTTTGACTCGATTTCATCTCGTCCATCTGATACGGAATTAGGGAGTGTCAGTGCATAATAATGGACAAGTTATACAAGCGTCTCATAATCACATCCACTTCAGAGTGACACCTCCGTAGCTCAAATGAAAAGGTCATTTGACTCGACCTTACTTGAGGCGAGACATGGAGAGACAATGGTGAGGTGACTTGAATGGCAAAATCCCGCCTGATTTCCCCAAATGGGTTCGCAGCAATGCAGACGTAGATCCCTGAATCCGACACGGATGCCCGATGAATGTTGAGGAGGTGACTTCCGTAGCTACTGTCCAGGGGCACCAGTGAGTCCGCCGACTCCCGATCACGCCGGAACCATCTAGAAAATGAAAGAGAGCGGTAGATGGATCAGTAAGGGTGAAAACTTAACTTTCAATTCATTAGTACCACTCATGCTACCGCATCCGGCCCATTGGACCGACGACGGCCGTGTCCACCATTGCATGTCATTCCCACTTGCAGTGTGTATATCCACTGAGGAAACATGTCCCTTCTCAACCACAACACGTTCCCATACATATATTTTGTGGTAAAATTTGAACGCTCCGCAAGACATACCAATATACAGCATGCTATTACTTCCCACCCACCGTAAGAGATACTGGAGGAGGGGTGGTGCGGACGCCGTCGAATTTGAAACTTCCACAAATCTTGATACCATGCATACAAACAAAGTGGCATTAGAATTTCCTATTTGCTCCTCCACAGCCCGCGACATAGCACTAACACACACACACACACAAAGCCAATGGGAACAACTCGCATGAATAGTAAATGTCCACCAACCTGGAACATCCACTTTGTCATCAAACGAATCACCCATTCCTTTTGTTTCTCCTTTCCAGAAGCTCTTCTCTCCTATTCCTCTCACCGCAACCACACTCTCCACCCCTTTATCACAGAGGGATATACATACGTTTAAAGCAAATTCCTACAACGGAAGAGCCAAACGGGAAGAATCCGGTTACAAACAATGGGAGAGAAAAAGCTTATGTCAAGAACTCACGCCGACAAGGAAAATAAACAGAAAGTTTTCCCTGTCAGAACGAAGTAAAGGAAGAATTATATATATACGTATTGCACAGACAAACAGACACACACACACGCACACAAATACAAGACTTCTACAATGCAGATGTTCCCTTTCTACTGCTTTTATTCCTCCCTCCTTTTCTTCGTTTCGTACCAAGGTCAACGGTGGAAAAAAAAACTTTCAAATAGCTCGGAAGGAATACAGGAGAAAGAAGAGTAAACATCTCCTGATACAATAATATCCACAATCCATTAGAACAAGCCAGATCAGAAGTCACATATTTTATGGGGATGAAAAAACTCTTAAAATATGCCACTCGGAATGCAGGAGAGAAGAATGTTTTTCATCCTTTTAGGGAAATAAACAATGAAATTATGGTCCTCCTTCGTTCACGTTCACATAAATTTATTTTCCTTTTCTTCCTATCATCATCATGCTTTCAACGATACAATAGTCTTTTTTTTCAAATCTTCCCACTCTTACCACAGTTTTCTATGGCAAAGTCCCCAATGACTGATCCACTGAGGAGCAGCCAACCCAAGGCGTGACCTTCTCCAGTGCAATGAGACTGGGATGGAAAACAATAGTAAGAAGCATGTAAGTACAGGACGAGATTGGGATATTGGGCACTTTGTCATTCCCAGATCCCGGGTCAGCTGTACAACCCGTCGCCATAAAACCAGTTCGTTAGTTTGCGAATATATCCGTGGAAAAGTGGAATGGGATAAAATTTCTTATCGTTCCTATATATACAACCACACTTCTTTCCATTCCTCCTGCGGAGGCAGCAGCTGCACAAAACAAAATCCACCACCATCACCACCACTATACTACCGCCGCCGCCGGCCCGAAAAACTCTCAAAACTTTTGACCAATTTCCCGAACAGAATAGAACATAGAGGAGGAAATATGACCACACAATTCATGATTTACTTTTATTCCCAATCATCCACATCTCTCTCTCCCTCTCCTCCTCAACGATAACCCGACCTTTACGACCGACTGTTGCAATTCTAATGTCGTTCCAGTTCCATCCATTCCAGACGAAGAAGAGGAGGAGAAAGAAACCAGTGAAATCTAACGGTTCTCCATTTACTTTTTTGTCATACACGTTCACCCTTTACATTGCTGTTATCAGTAGGCTATACGGTGGTTATAGAACGGCATTTCCATGGCCAATTTTTTCTCCTCCATCGTCATCTCGTCAATCTTCCCCGTGTCTCGCAACATAGTGCGACGACACATGTATCTATTATAATATCACGTGCAAAAGAAAACAGGCCCCTTCTCCTCACTACTGTGTAATCATCACCTTACAGCCCGAAATATTTTGGTAACCGATAAGAATCTCCCATTCTGACTTATTCAGCTCCAATAAGTATTACCATCTTCAGCAAATACTACTTACACTTCCCACCCACACCCCGCCCTCCTTCCACGCGGGTGCTCATTCTTTTCAAAAGTATACAAACTAGATGGGCTCAGCCTTGGAGATATATATTTGTGGTGAAAAATCAAAATAAAAAAAAATCCCGGGGAAATCCTAAGCCAATTCCTCTGCGGGAGGTGGGTTCTTCCAGGGGAAAAGTGCATACGTATTCTCCTCGTCCGCAACATTTTAGAATAATACAGGCAATCTCAGGAACGGAGGCTGAATACAGGAGGATATCTCTTCCCTTCTCCTTTTTAGCCTCATGGTTCACCACGTGAATATAAATACAACTGTCATTCCCAATCCGCCGCCCGGGAGGAATACAAAACGTATAAGCGGCAGACACAGAACTGAGAACCATTGTATCATCCGGTCCTTAGCTACAATTGTCGTCTGCACTAACGTGTGTGTGTGTGTGTGTGTGTATGGATCTGTACGTGGATGGGTGTGCGGAAAGGGGGTCATTCATAACGGACCGTTTGGAGTATCCTGCGGAACGACATAGTTATGGGACTATTGTGTGTCGTGGAACCTATTCGCGCTCAACGCTTTATATGCAATGTAATGCGACTTAGAGGTAGGTTGGAGGCGAGAGAGCAAATTGTTGGGTTTATTTACTGTTACTACTACAAGACTACAAGACTCCGTCCTCACATATGTATAAAACTTACAGTAATTTGTCCCGGGAAAAATGGGTCAGAAATTCGCTGAGCATGGCCCTATATGTACAGAACAAGTGAGACTTAATCCTCCACAAATGCTGTCACGGTCCCGATCAAAGGCTCACACATTACAAACTATGACTCGGAGTAGGATTATTTTGCCCACCCATACTATGTACGTATATAGGTGCTGAGACCAGAATTTCTCTCGTATATTATTATGATTATTATTGTGTAAAAAAGGAAGTCGTACTAGTGGTGGTGGTGGTGGTTCGATCCATCGGTTCAGAGCATCTTCTTCGGCATCTTCACGTTCCGACACCCGCTCTGCCTACTTCTTTCCCCCTGTCACCTCCCACCACCCGAACACGTTCACATCCAGGTTGCCATAATAACAGAATCCGAACGCTTCCCATAGCAGCACCCGCCGTGGTAAGACCTGGGACGCGCACAACTGGTGCACATCTTCCACGACTACGATTACTACTACTGGTAGTGCTACGACTACTTTCCACTACTACTATGCCTGCTAATACTGCAGAAGAATTCCGGCCATAATCCCTTCTGATGCCAATTCAGCTCGACCAAATCCAATATGAATGGGCCATGGGACACGTTGAGTTAGAATTTGTATGTATTCCCCCATCCAAAGGTATTTCCCTAGCCTGCACCCGTCCCTCATATCCAACCTAGTACAAAGATTCCTCCTTTCCTCTGTTCTCCTCCTCACATAATCCTCTTCCTAACTTTCGACTTCTTTCAACTCCTCCACTCACAATGCCATTCCGCATATACGGAGACAAGGACACACACATGTATTGTATAGGAACAAACATGGTAAAAATGGTTGAGGAACTGATGGGTTCTCGGACTGGATCTAGTACGGCATTCATGCGCCTCTCCTTTCCCCATAGCTTCATCCCTTTATTGCCTTGCATAGACACAAGCAAACGACGATGACGGCGGCGGAAGACTTGCGTGTTCAAGTACAGCACACTCGGATCCGATCAGAGAAAGACACACACAGGCTCACACACAAAAACTTGCTCAGATATATATGAGAATGAGAGGAATCAATATCATTGGAAACTGGATCACTCCTTTCCTATCAAATCTCTCTCACTCCACTCTTAACTTCTGTCGTTTTTTCCTTCTTCTTCTTCTTCTTCTTCTTCTTCTTCTTTTCTCTTTCTCGCCGGAGCGCGAAGCTCATCGTAAAATGACTGCCTCTTCCGCCCTCATGGAACATCATTGAGGAAATCTATGGAAATGTTTCTCCCCCAACGGCGTTTCCCGGGATAAGCAATTTCCTTCATTTTTACCAGGAGCGTATCTGAGAGTGACGAGATCCTCTGACTGTTTCTGATCCGTCCATTGCTCTAGTGTATGGAAGAGGAGGATCATCCGATACAGCGGATGACTCATGAGTGACTAACTGACGAGGATGGCATTGGAGCTTGTTACGACGTCGGAGTGAGATGGGCTCCTCCGCTCCACTCTATTAGTTCCTACACATGTGCACGCATTATTCCGATATGTACATGCCCTATTTTATGTATAACTCCGAGGAAGTGTCCCGTTAAAAAATTCAGAGGGAAATTCTAATAGAAATACAGGAGAAAGAAGTGAGAGTCGGCGAGGCGGATGACAAGGCTCTGGGTATACGAAGGCACAAAGACGCCCGCCCGGCTTCACATCTGATTTCTCCACGGCTGTGTCACGACACGATTCGCCTCATCCCAATCCCCTGGGAACCTTGGGCTGATAGGAACGAGGAGAATGTATCAAAATCATTTATGAAGTTGACAACCAGGAGATGAAATCTTTTTCTTCACAAAACCTCAGCCCTTTCCGTCTTCAAAAAAAAGTGGAGTGGATAGACACCCATACTCAACGGCAGACGCACTGGGTTCGACCCAAGCTTATACCCAAATGCATGTAACACATATACACTTCACACGCAACTCCCATGCCGCCGGCATCCCATCCATATCCCATCCTACTCGGCAACATGTTTCCCAACTCCCTGATTTTCCCTCCGCATGCACATGTAGCTCTTATATCGAATCCAGGAATCGCTCCTAGTGTGACCATCTGATCTCCGTCGTCGTCCAGCTCTCACAAACATAACTGACAACCAAGGCCGTTCCGTCCTCTTCATTCCATGGATGTTGTTGACGCTGGAGGATCCTGAAATCCAAGGATGGTTTTCTCACATGCGAGTGAGGCCGGGAACGTGGCAGCGGAGTGGCAGGCGGGTGGAAATTGATAATAAAACCAACCACAACTGGGTTCCACCAGATTCAACCGACTTCCACCCTCTCGTTTTATGGCTTCTCATCCCCTCCTTCGTTAAATAATCAAAGAAGCGTGGAAGTCCAACTAAGTATCTGTGGACGGAGTAGAAAGAAAAATAAAAGACGTAAATTATTCGGAAATTTAATCTGCTCTAGCCTGGAAAATCAAAGGCAAGCCTTAGGGCATTCTTACATTGTTGTAACAGGTTGCAAAGCAAACTCAGAGCCTCGTCTCAGTCACTCTAGTTGCGGGTGAGCAGTGAAGCGCATTAGGAGACTTGAGCAGTCTGGATGGCCACATCAATGTCAAGGAGTACCGACGACGACGGATTGATAAGGGCAAAAGTTTTGTCAACAGCTCTCACGACAGTTGCCGTTGCCACATCGCCACCGCCGGTGGAGGAATAAACAGAGATTTTTACGCCTGCCCAAAACTTTTGCATCCAAGTACTAAAAGGCACACCCGCCTGCATTCTGCAACCCTGCTCGCCCTCCGTTCAGCCCTATAAAGATGGCTAATATTATTTCTGTGAATCCTTCAACAAAGTTGGGATACTCCGCAATACTCTGCACTATACCAACGCCGCAGGAATTGCACTGGAACTATCACAATTGCTGCCACTCCACGAATGAAATGACTGTGGGAGAAAGGACGCGAAATTCTAGGATTTTCCTGACGGGAATTTGACCTGGAAACACATTACAACATCCCCTCATCATGGCTCTCGGGGCTGTGCTGGAGGAAGCTGAGGATTTCTAGTGCATGTGTGGGCGAAGGGGAAATTGGGAGGGAGGGAAAGTGACTGCCATGTTTGGGATGATTTAGTCGTAACAGCCTCCCCGACTCCCCCCATAGAAGTCAAGATAATTCAGGGAAACTGTATCCAATTTCTGGACTTGATCTGGCGAATAAAAGGGAAAAGCGGACTCGGGACAAGTGGAATGAGTGGTGGGGCGGGTAGTGGTATGGAGGTGGGGTGGCGGCAGCCATGGCAAGGAGGAAATCGGCCAGAGTACTAAAAGAACATTCAGAGCGACTCATATACGCTCGTCCCGTCAATAAAATTCCATCATAAACCAGCCGGTGAATGAGGTGGAGTTGGGGATCCGGAGCACCAAACCATCCTCTCTCCCATCTCATCTCATACTATGCTCCTCTACGCCTCTCTCCGCTACTTCATGTCTCCGCCGACCCCACTCTCTTGTCTTCACTTTAATGAAAGGGCATTACTTTCCGTGCTAAAGACTCCCGTAATGTTCCGTCACATTGCAAGTCTTTCAACAGCTAAATGTCGGAAATGACAGTGGGGTAAACACACACACACTTACATACACACAAACTGACAGACGCATACGGGATGGATGAAAGCTCGTCTCCGTTTGCTCTTACTTTATGATTCCAACAAGAGAGAGAGAGAGAGAGAGGATCTGCAGGCAGGCAAGCGGATGAGGAGAGAGGAGACGGAGGAAGGCCTGGGAAAGATTTATACTCCATACTACAGAGAAGCACACACACACACACAGCCCATTTCCTCTTTGTCTTTCGTCCTCGTGAAATTTCAATCACAAATCCGCTTCTCCACAACGTGATGCACACTACGTTCATCTCCCACCTTCAACCAACAAATTAAACTGTAGGGCTTCCCACAGGGCTCGTCGTACTCACGTCTCTCAGAGGTACCACCTTCATTATGTAGTCAGAGGGAAACCGTCCAAACTAATCCTAGGGAGAGGAGACTACTGCAACTGCTGGCCTCAAATAAACGAAGAGGGAAAATCGGTGTTTGGATTAGAAAATTCCACTTTCTGTCTGTCTGAGAGCCTCTGAGAGAGTGTCTCCGTGTGTTCTGTTTCAGACCTTTGTTCGTTAGTTGAGCCCCTGGGGGTTGTTGACATAACTTGTCCAAAAGGCTAATAATTTTTCCTAATTACTCACAAGCCATAGCCTGTGAGAAGCTGCTTTTCTACACGCTTATGACGACACTGGAAAACTCAACTCTTGCCATTTTCAAGGACCATTTTAAGTAGTAACAGGAGGGAAATATGACGTTAGACTGTTAAAATCAAATGAAAAAAGTTTTCCCACGGAAAATTCCGCGTCCACTTAAGTCGCAATTCACCTGGAGGCGACAAGAGGCTATTTTAATTTGTTCCAAAAGCTTCTCCCCGAACATTATAACCCGCACCCGCAACCCGCACACTGGCTCAAATACTATGTCCTTTTCAAAACCTCCCGCGCTCCGCCTTCATTCTCTCGCTCCAAATAGACACACACGCACACACACACACATACAGAGTAAATGAGCGAACCGGGTTGAGTAAAGATGGAACTTCAGCAAATTTTTAACAACGTTGAGCAGAGATTATCACGCGGGGAGACGCGGAGTAAGTGGGGGACACAGCAGGGCTTAATTACGCTGCTGCTGGCAAGAGTGGCGGCCCGCATTAGCGCCTTGGAACACAATTTTAAAAATTTACTTGTAAGACGGCGGTGGGTTGCCGTGAGCGACGCAGCCGAGCCTCGCTTCATCCCCAGCCTGGACGCGCAATGTGGGGGGAGAGGCATACACCAGCTTTGGAGGCTCGTTCCTCTCCAGCTCTGCAATAAAAAAACAGGTTTAATTACTAAACAAATCACACGACCCTACCCATCGGTTCTCCTCTCTGCCTCCTACTATAAAATGTACGCCGTAATTTCCTACCTATAGCCCTTTCAACACTTTGGTGCAATATCAACTGCCCTCTTCCCGCACCGTTAATTCCGCCCTGCAAAATCCCCAGCTTGCGCCAACACTCTGTGCACAGGTGGGTTCACAATGAAAATTTCTGGTCAAACGCTTCTACAAAGTCAGATTGGTGGAAGAACCAGCTGAACTTTGCGAAATAATGTCAAAGAGCCGCGGTAGACGGGGAATTATATGTACGTATGTAATACACATATGGGCTTACACACACACACACACGAAGAGATGCTAATGGACTTTGCAGCGGTCCATGGGAAAGAGTTTCTCCCAAGGAAAGGGAAACACGGAGACGGATTCATTATCGTAATTGGTTGGTAAATTAAATTTTACACTGGATTGACTCGCACTGGGGAAAAGTTGATGAAAGTTCATTTAGCTGTCGCCAACTCTACCGTGTAACTTGAGAATCTCTCTTTCTCTCCCGACGATCCACTACTGTACCATTTCCCCCAAGCTTTCAGAATTACCAAACACTACCATCATCAGCTTCATCATCGTCATCATCATTCATCTCCATTATCAACCTGGTTCTCCACACACTTACGCATTCCTAAACAAACGCACGGGAGCGGGAAGTTCCCGGGAAGAACTTTGGCTCATCCATCCATGTGTGCGGAAAGGGCCCGAGCTCAACTGTATATTACGAGCATAGACATGGAGGCTCACAGTGAAATACTATTGTGAGCATCAAGCAATAAACAGAAATACAGAGCTCACACCCCACTGCCTCCCTCCCGCAAGTAGAGCCAGGGAACTGTGAAATTCACTTGACTTTGACTCCCCCAGAAGCCGACGGAGATCAGTAGTCTTGGTCTTCTTGAGGAATTAATTTGATAAGAAATTTCTCACACTCCAAATATATCCAAATCCTCCTCATCTAACCCTATTATCAATCATCACTCACTATATATATATATATTATTATACATCTACTCACCTGTAATACGTAGACCGGCTGGGTTGGAAAAGCGCACTTCCCCCGTCAACTCATGCGTGACCTGACAACGGAATTTCCCTGGGAAGTCCCGACCATTATTAGTATCACTAACAAGAAGGTCCCCACTCGAGGTTACGGCGTATCTGAAATTATAGAGGGAATTTCAATTGAATTAATCCTCACACCAGTTACTTCACCTCACTCTCCTTATTTAATAAGATGACGGGGGGGTATTCTGCCCAATCAGCAGCCATTTTCACAGTTCACTGCCAAAACGAGGACTTTCTTAAGTTATGCCGAAAATTCTGGAGATCCTCGAACCCTTCGCTCCTGCAAAATTCCCGCTAATCAGTGCGTATCATATTTCTATCCATCCTGTGGAACATATGCATATGTACTTCACTCCTACGCAGTTCTGAAAATCAGCCATACTACTCCACTAACATTATTTCGCGAGCGGCACGGCAGTCCATATTGGGAAGGTAATTTTGTGCGGTGGGCCTGAAAGCCTATAAATACTCCGCGCTCAGTAATAATAATCTTTCTCTAAAAGCGGAACTTGGTTCATATTTAGTTTTCACTTCTAATTTTCCCAGTATATCCACTCCTTGCCAAATCTCATCTGGAATCCAATATTGCGGAAAATTGGATTTCCTATGTTAAAACTGCGTATGTATATATGACACTCTGCTCATGTAAAGTTCCCTATGCGGTGGACGTTTCGTGGTGCGTCTCGTCAGAGGGAGTGTGCCAAGTCGTGTGTGTACACAGTGGCCTTGTTGTATAGGTTCTGGTACATAATGGTGATCTGAATAAATATGTACATTGAATGGGAAGTAAATGCCGAATTTAAATGAGATCGCCATCCTATCAGTCCAGTGGTTTTCCTCTCCTCCAGTGCTCCCCCCGTCTCCGATTCCGGCCAGCGTCATGCAGTAGCTCATCAGCAGTGTTCCCTTCTCCTTCGTGTTCTTGAGTAAATTGCAAACAGGGAAGGGAAGAGTCAATACGTAACCGATGCGACGATGATGATCCCAGTGATGGTACTGATGGGGGTCGTGTTAGTGTATATTCCTTTCGTTCTCTCGTTCGTATAAAGCAAACAGGATCATTGGGGGTTTCATGTATGCTGATGCTACCGAGTCGCACTGACGAGCCTACCGCATTTGTGGTCTGCACTCCAAAAGGTTTAAAGATCTCTTTCCCAGATTTCAAAATTAATGCTGCAC
This sequence comes from Bilobella aurantiaca, assembly GCA_021029175.1. NCBI lineage: Eukaryota > Metazoa > Arthropoda > Collembola > Poduromorpha > Neanuridae > Bilobella > Bilobella aurantiaca. Next base: position 11,002 of record VYYI01003253.1, read on the forward strand.
TATAGTCGGAGACTAGCAATAGAGCCAAACGACTATACCTGCCCCACACACGGTTGCGGTAGTAACACCAAGGGAGAAAGAGAGAGTGAGGTAGTGAAATGAGGATCAATTTCTTATCAACACCATTACGGTTACAGGCTTTTGGCCTCCCTCTCACACACAAGGTTTTCTTCGCAGTAGACTCTCGACTATACATTCGTTCTCCGCGGCTCATCACTATATGTGGTCGAGCAAGGGATTATGTTACCTCCTCAACCTATATGTAACTCTCCCTTTCTGCCCATGTCCCATAATTCCAGGTTCATATGCCTTGAAAATCCTCTCCTACACCCTTTCACTCAGGCCCTAAATCATCTGGACTATCTTAGCTACGAGCAGACAAGTTGAAAGTAGGAGTAGTAGTAGTAGTATTAGCAGCAGTGGTAGGAGCCATGTAGTAATGCTCCAGTTCCGTGGAATCAGTTTCCACAGCCCAATTAATCGCGTTAGGATGAGCATTGGAACATTGAATTTGATCATCATGAAAATCCTGTGTGGAGGCCTTTAACCCTTGACTGGATCGTTCGGAGACGACTCATCTTATATCCGCAGAGTAATGACCCCACTCCCTTCCTTCCATCACATCTCCTCTCGTGTGCCTTTATGTACCAGCACCAGCACACTGGCTCAGCCCGAATATATCCAGTTCGGAAGCAGGGGCTGTGAGTGAAAATTCCCTCGTAGAAATTCAAATTCAATTCCAGCGTAAAGTGTTTTGAGAAGGCGGGATTGAAGAAATTGCTTTGGAAGGAAGGAACGATGAGGTGGGATGAGGTAGTAAACATCGTCCTGAGGATAGGAGAAGTCATTCCGCACCAACTTCTCACGGACGCTTCGACGAGTGAGTGGAGCACACATTCAGTCCACACACCGGTACACACTGCAGGAGGTCAGGTTACCCTTTGAATGATGTATAGGCGGAGACTCCAGGGCATTAATATTTGCGCAGCACCCCACCGGTCGGTGAACACATACACATTCATACACACACACACACAAATACATACTTTTAGCCTTACACCCACCTACACACACACATAGACAGTCTTACCCAGGAACACGCGCAAAAACACATACACTTGCAGACACACACACACACACACACACACACACACACACGAAGAACACTCGAGTTAGAACGGTGGGAAGGGTGATCAGTGAAACTTGTCACGTCTCATTGGAACTTTTGATATGAGGGAACTTCATAGGTTCATGTGAGTTAGAGAGAGAGAGAGAGATAGCGCGCGCTAGAGAGTTTTACGGGACCACTCCAAGAGCTATCCAGTCACACATCATCTCTTCCTCATCTTCCTCTCACCCTTTTCAACTCATTTTTGTCGAATAAGGGGCGCATCACGGGAGATTCATAGCTAATCCTCCACTTCTTCCTCTCCTCTGCTCTCTCTCTCTCTTCCTCGTTCTCGTCGTCTCTGTCTCCTGTGCTTTCCTCTTGCCCGAGAAGAGGCGGGCAAACATGCCCGCTTGACGTATATACGTGTGTGTGTCCCTAGACTCACTGTCAGTCAAGCCTGCTACTAGAGATAAACTGAAAATTTTACCGTAATCGCTAGCATTATGTAGCCCTCACACCGCCGCCTCCTCTC
>VYYI01003254.1:0-12640 GCA_021029175.1 Bilobella aurantiaca
ATTTTATTAGGTTGCTTGAGTGTGTTTCTTATTATACTTGCTAATAAGTTCAGCTTTGTTTTGAATAAAAACAAGTCAAGGTTCAGGGGAGTGGAGGGCACACGGAGATGCAAATGAATGAGTTAGTTGAAAAGATGCTTATAACCAAGGTTACTCGTAGCAACTAAGGCTAGCGCCTTATACAATACGAAAAACCTTGCTTATAACGATGTATCATTCAGTGTGATGATCATGTTTTTTTAATGTTTAGAATATGATTTAAAAAAAGCTTGCAGCCCCACTAGGCTTCGAGTTGATGAAGCTCATCTAGTTCAAGCATAAGTTTTAGAACAACTTCTTCTTCAAACTTCTTCCCAATCACTTGAACTCCAATAGGCATTTCAATGGACTGCTTTATGGCCTAGAAGTATAATTGGAAAATTTAAATCGATCATAAACATTTTCAAAAAATGTGTTCGAACATTGGAGTTGTTACATTCTTTGCGAATTTCCAAGCAGCGCTGCCCTGTTCCTCAGACGCAGTTTCCGTACCAGATTCCGTTCCGAATCGAACCGTTCCCGTTGGCATATCCACAACGCTCCAAAACCAGGTGTAGCTTCCAGCAACTGGTTCAAAAACGGTTTGAAAAACTATTTTGTTAAAAAAGTGTTTGTTTTTTAAATGAAATCACAAGAGAATACGCCTACCGAACAGTCCTGGGCGCAAATTGTCTTGAGTTGTAATCGCTGCATGAGGAAACGCGGGTCCAATGATTGCATCCAGCTCCAATTTGTTCATGGACAAGTTGACCTGTTCAATTATTTTGTCTCGCTGGACCATGCATTTCCATAATTTGGATCCCGTAGAAGCGCCGAATCCAGTTTGAAGCGATTGAGCAAATTCTTGACAACCTGGAAGCCATTCGAGGATCGCAGCGCCCAAGCGTCTCATCCATACCGGAACATTGATCATCCAAAGATTACACGTGGCTGCAGAATACTGTTCGCCATATTGGAGGTACCTTAAGCGTTCTCCAAGATCAGCAAGACAAAGGTCAATAAACAATTTGTTCCAGTTCAATTCAGCGTCGCTCGGAACCTCGAAGGGAACCAGAACGTGACCCTTATATTCAAGTGCTTCCTTCGCACTTAAAATTGTCTTTTCTGTGGATCCTAAAGCTGGAAATGTCGGAATAGATGTGTAGTACCCAATTCGCAGGCTATTTGAGTTGTTGTGTATCTTCAACAAACGTTGAATTAAAAAAAAACGCAACGTAATCACTTAATTTGTAAAAAACGTACCTTGACGTTCCAAGGTACGGGAACGACCGTTCCGTCGTATTTTCGCTGATAGTCGCCTTCGATCATGGCCTTAACTACGAGTGTCACGTCCTTTGGTACCCGAGCCATGATACCAGAGACGCCATGTACTGAGATAATTTTTTTTAAATAAAATTTTAGAAAATTCTCCTTCGAAAATTGAAACTATTTTTTCATCAATATTTTTTCTACATACCTCCAATACAGCCGGGCTGGAATTGAACTCCCACACCTTTATGGCAGAATCGGCCAAATGTTGGCCTAATGCCAGCGATTCCGTTGCAGTGCGCTAAAACACAAAAACATTTTGCTCAAAATGATTTGATTAATTTTAGCAAATTAACATTCAGTGGGTTTTGTACCTGGAACACGCACAGAGCCACCAAGATCCGAACCGAGCCCGAATGGAGCCCCACCAGCAGCCACCAATGCTGCTGTGCCACTGCTTGAGCCTGCAGGAGTCATATGCCTCTCTGGAAATTGTGCGTTGATGGTCGACCCAAAAATTGGATTTTCAGCAGCATTAGAAAGGAGTGACATTGGTACGTTGGTTTTGCAAAATGGAACGCCCCCTTGCATCAACAAAATCGATTTCTGTACAATATTTTAATGTTGGAAGCAATTTTCTATTCCAACTAATGTTGTTGTTGGCTTACCCAGATCTTGGAGCACTTTCACAATCGCTGCAGATTCAGCGGCAGGCTTGTACAGGAATTTTGCGTAACCAAGCGTTGAATCCATCCCTTCGACGTCGTGATCATCTTTCACACAAAATGGAATTCCATGAAGCGGTCCCTTCACTGATGGCAAACTGTCCAACTCCTCTGCCCATTTCTGAATATTTAAAAAAATTAGTAGTCAATATTTTCAGCGTTTTGAAGCGGCCAAATCGTATTTTACAAGTGACTGAGGAATGTATTCAGTGATGCAGTTGAGCTGCTCTGTCACTTCCAGCGATTTGGCAATGAACGCTTCCAGAACGGCTTTGGCCGTGACCTCTCGAGATTGCAGTTTTTCAGTGAGTTCATCAGTTGTCCAGCCCAAAATTGTGCTTCTTTCTTCTGTTAGGCCGTATTTTGCCTTCAATTCCGCGAAGACGGCCTGACGCTCCGTCTGCTTGCGCTTCACAACCTTCTTCAATCGCTTCCTTTCCTGTTCGGACTCAAAATTAGGCGAGTGTCTCAAAACGTCAAATTTTGAAAGCGGCACTTACGCTGAGCAACCTAACTTTCTGTAATGTATAGGCACTGATGACTCCAGTTCCAACAATCGCTGATCCTGTTGCAACTAACCATATTGGACTATTCAAATCAAAATTTTTTTGAAAACCCGAAATCGCTGACATTTTCGGTTTAGAATTGTCCACCACAGATTCACTTCTAGAGAAATGACTTTGACTTAAATGTAAGATAACCCATACCACTAGGAAAATTACATTAGGTAAAGTAAATCTAAAGCATATGTAAAGCATATGTAAAGTTGTAAAACCTATGACGCTTTGGAGGTCAAAGATACGCAACAAAATGACATATTATGAAGAAAAAATCGGAAGCTGAAAACAGTTCGACAATTACTGTAAACAATTCTAGAGTAAATATTTTATTCAACTGCATCTCAAAACTATTAAAATTGTTCAGGAAAACGGTTATCAATTGCAAATATTTTCTAGTTTTCAAAAATTAATTAGGATATAGCCTGCAATTGGTAAATATCATCCAATTCGTTCATTAACCTCAGAATCATTTCCTCCTCAAACTTTTTCCCAACGACCTGAACACCAATCGGCATTCCCACAGATTGAGGTAGAGCCTGTAAAGGTCATGTCAAAGGTCAATAACTTATTTCAAATTAATTAACGTTGTTTAGAACCACGTGACTCACTTGTTTCGCTATTCTCCAGCCTGACATTCCACCGTCCGCTGCAGAACTGGAATCGTCGCTACCCGTTTCCGTTCCAAATCGAACGACTCCAGCAGGCATGTCCACGAGACTCCAGAACCATGTGTAGCTGCCAGCCACTAAAGAAATACGAAAAATATTATTATTTATTTAAGTTGACCTTTGACCTTCTAAAACCGTGGAATTCTCGTCGGAATTACAAAAGAGTTCAGGTTGATGGTTGTCCTCGACACCAAGCGCTGCTGATGGAAACACTGGACAAATTAGTAGGTCCAACTGGAGCTTGTCCATAGACGATAGTACTCGCTCAATAAGCTCGGCCCTTTTGGTCATAGCCTTCCAGAGCTTGGCACTTGTGTCACAGTCAAAGCCCATATTCCATTCCGCCGCAGCGCCGTGACAGCCTGGAATCCACTTTAGGACAAAGGCGCCCAAGCGCTGTGCCCAAACGGGCACATGAATCAGCCAAAGATGGCGCATGGCCGGTGAACGCTCTTCGCCGAAATGAAGACGCCGTAAATTTTGACCCAGGTCAGCAAAGCAAAAGTCGCCGAATAACTTGTTCCAGCCCAATTCGGCCTCAGTAGGAAGGTCAAAGGGTACCAAAATGTGGCCCTTATTTTCCAAGGCCTCCTTTGCTCTGATAATCGTTTTCTCGGTGGATCCTATCGCTGGAAATTCAGGGAGAGACGTGTAGTAGCCGATTCTTAGGCTGTGTTCCGAATTGAACATCTTTAAACAATTGTGTTTTAAAAATTTAAAAATACGTTTTGATTACAATTGTGATGACCCACCTTGGCGTTCCATCGAAGCGGTACAACCGTTCCGTCATACTTTCTCTGCAGGTCTCCCTCGACAATGGATTTAAAAATAAGGGTCAAATAATTTGGTGCTGGAGCCATCACGCCCGCTACACTGAGAGCTATAAACATTTTTCAAAAAATTAAATTTGAGATGCTGGAGCAGCATTTTGTGGTGCTTACGCCCAACGATTCCAGGCAAAAATCTGGTGCCCACACCCAGCTTAGTCAATCGTCCAAAGGTGGGCCTTAACGTAGAAATTCCATTCAAGTGAGCTGTGGAACAAATTAAAATTAATAATTTGATTGCCTTCGAAGTACCTCGCGTTTTGATTACCTGGAAGTCTAAGAGAGCCACCAATATCTGACCCCGTTCCAAATATGGCCCCACCACCAGCCACCAACGCTCCAGTCCCACTACTTGACCCTCCAGGAGCGAGCCGCCTCTCTGGAAAGTTGGCGTTTATTGTTGTCCCAAAAATTGGATTATGTGAGCCGAAAGTGAGGACGGACATGGGCACGTTCGTTTTGCAAAATGGAACAGCTCCTATATAATTAGAAAACAAAATAATCAATTAACATAATTTTGCAATTCGGAATCGCAGCAAACCTAAATCTCGAAGGACTTTAACAATCGCTGCCGACTCAGCGGCTGGGTCATACAAGAACTTGGCGTAGCCCAGCGTCGAATCCATCCCTTTCACGTCCGTGTCATCTTTCACGCAAAATGGAATTCCGTGAAGTGGGCCCTTGATCACTGGCAAACTATCCAGTTTTTCAGCCCATTCCTGAAAACCATATCAATTTTGAAATATTCAATTCTAGAAAATAAAATTTTGAATTTTGAAATGTGAGCAAACGTACTAACGCCTGAGGAATGTATTCCGTGATGCAATTAAGCAGCTCATTGACTTCTAGCGATTTGGCAATGAACGCTTCGAGAACGGCCTTGGCCGTGACCTCTCTGGCCTGAAGCCTGTCAATAAGCGCATCAGTGGGCGTGGCTAAAATCGCTTGACACTCAGGCGTGAGTCTATAAATTTCCTTCAGATCGGCAAATGCCTTCTGACGCTCCGCCTGCTTCCGCTTTGTTACTCTCCTCAAGCGTCGCCTCTCCTGTAGTGGTTCGAAATATAATTTGCAACCAAGATTATTTGGGGGGGGGAGGGGCTTACGCTGATCGCTGTTATTTTTTGAAACGTATAGACGCTGAAGAGCCCAGTAACCGCAACGGCCGAACCCAGGCCAATCCACCGGCTCGGCAGATGTAAATCTAGCTTATCGAAATTTTCTAGAACTACGCTAAACCCCATTCCGTCAGATTTCGAGTTCGACAATACTCTGTCACAGAGTGGTACTGAATATTTTGGACACACAAAAGAAATTCACAAGGCCGCATATTTAAAAGGAACGCATCACAAGCAGGCCAAAAAATTATGAACGCGGCTCAAGGCCACTATTAAATGGCCGTTGAAGTACCAATGACAAGATAAAGCTAACGACAAAAAAATTATTAGCAATTCAATGATCCACTCGCCTACTTGATATATGTATTAGTTTTTTTTAAGTTATGTCACTTTTGACAACCGATTTTTCAACATTTCAATACATATTGAGGGGAAAAAATTATAGATTTTTACATTTTTGTTTTTTAGAAAGAAAAAAGAGGCTAATCAACTAATTTCATGTAACTTACGTCTGAGGTACTATTATTTACGTAATTGAGGCCAACAATCAAACAGGAAAAAGGTCAAAGTTCTTTGTGCTAAAATATCTGCAAAATGCCCATTTTGGCTCTATAATTGAACTATATCACTGAAATAATGGGCACGGACGTGACACACGCAATCATTTGAGACTTGAATACTACTACATTTTTATTAAACCCAAAATTTAGGTGTTCTGAAACGGTAAAAACGAAAATCCTGGCAAAATTAACAGAAATAGTGCTCACGAACTCTTGCTCGCATTTTTTTTTAGGATAATGAGATCGTATTTCATATTTCAAAACAATGAACGCAAGCGTATCAATCTAATGTTACTGTACCACTCTCATCGTCACTAATTGAATCTATCACAACAACTTTTCGTTTTTTCTGTACAGGAGGAAGGAGCTTTTCAGGTTTGGATTTGAATGAAAATTTGCCTGTGGAAGCATTTGAGGACTTGGAAGGTTGAAGGAATGCATCGTTGCTATCATCGTTGGTACCATTTTGGTGTTTAACAATTTCGATTTCTGTGGAAGAGACAGAGCTGCTTTTGCGAGATTTCTTGTTCTCAGTTACGAAAGTCCGTTCCTTTTCTTTGGAATTCATTGAAAGTGAAAATGGTTGACAATCCTTCGGCGAAAAAGATGAAGCAAATTTTGGAAAATTATAATTCAAAACGCTTCCTTCCGAATGCTTCCGAGTCCCAGGAACAAGATGTGAGATAGTGGCATAAGGCGTAACTGAAGAAAAATGAAGGTTTCTTCAATACTTTCAATAATTTGACAGTAAACAATTATCAATTTATATTAGAATGTAGTATTCTTACAGTGGAATTCCTCAGCAATGTATTGATCCAGCAAAAGACGAGCAACAACTGATTCACAAATTGTTTTTGAATGAGGAGGAACTTTGACTTCATCGAGTCGTAACTTCTTTTCTCCCTTTGAAAACCAAGCATTCATCAATTTGATCACAGTAACTCGCTGCTCTGTATTTTCTCCGTGATGCAGTAATTTGAGGATATCGCTCAAAAGCGGAGCGAGATTAATTGTTTGCTCAGTGCTTTTGTACTTGGAAGAACTATCACTCTCCTTTCTGATTTTCGCTTCACAATTGTCACACATTCCTTTACAGGTGTCGTTGTCCCAAGTGTCGCCGAAATGCTGAGCAATCAAAGCTTTTCGGCATGTATTCCTGTCCAGGCAGTATTCAAGCATGTTGTAGACGTTTTGAATACCGTTCTTCTCAGCCATCATCATAGATGTTGCACGAAAGACATCCGGAAGTTGGTACAACAATATACAGAACGCCATCTCACCATCTCGTCCTCCTCGTCCACTTTCCTGAAATTAAAATTAACCACCATCATTCTCCATTTATGATTAAAAACTGGCAAATGATAAACATTTACCTGGTAGAAATTTTCTAGAGACTTGGAAATCGAGTAGTGAACTACAAATCGCACGTCAAGCTTGTTTATGCCCAATCCAAACGCAACAGTGGCGACGATCACAGAAAGTTTGTTATTGAACCATCGTGATTGAATTCGAGTACGGTCAAGCGGTTCCAACTGAGCATGATATCGATCGCAGCTAATTTTCAAAGATTGCAACTTTGACGTAACATTTTCTACATCTGAAATTGTGAGGCAGTACACGATGCCCGACTGGCCAGAAAATCGAAAATTGATCAAATCAGCGAGTTCCTCTATCCTGTCCTTTGTTGCGAGTGAATCATATACTTCGTACTTGAGATTAGGTCGAAAGAAACTGTCCTTAAAAATAAGGCAGCCCTCCATATTCAGCATTTTTTGAATGTCAAGCGTCACTTTTGTAGTAGCAGTGGCGGTGAGCCCAATTATCGGTACTCCGTTAAATTGTCGTTTCAATATACCTAAGAATTTATAGTCGGGTCTGAAATTTCATCAAAAATAGAATGGTTGATCTCTTATTAAAAATTGTAATTTAAAATAAATTTTCACCTAAAATCATGTCCCCAGCTAGAGCAGCAATGAACCTCATCAATAACAAGTCTTGCTAATCTGCCCAATTTGTACATCTTTTCCAACTGAGACATGAATCGCTTCGACTTTGCCAGGCGTTCTGGTGTAACGTACAATAATTTTAAGTCCGCCTTTGGATCAATCATGGCCTGAAAAATACGCTTGACTTCATCCTTGTGCGTTTGAGAATTGAGTTGAGCTGCTGGTATATTTAAAGCCAATAGCCCTTGAAGCTGATCTTCCATTAAAGCTAGTAGAGGCGAGATCACAAGCGTAATACCAGTGGACAGAATCGCTGGCAGCTGAAAGCACAATGACTTTCCACCTCCTGAGTATCCAAATAATAATAGTCTAATTAGAAACTTGAAGCACAGTCACCACAGAATAAGTACCTCAACCTCACCTGTTGGCATAATAAGTATGCAATCAATCTTGCTCATTGTGGCATTAATAGCAGCCCGCTGATGAGATCTAAACGCTTCAATCTTAAAAACTGTTTTTAGCTTCTGCAGCGCCCCTTCAGACCATGGAAAATCGTCACGCTCCAAATGCATAAGGTTGGAATCGCCTTCATTTAGAAAATCCAGTTCTTCTTTCAGCGATTTGACCTCTTTCTCTACCTTCCGTTTGCGGGCGTTCAGCTTACTCAACTCTTCATTTATTTCCGCTAGTTCCGCTTTCTTTGATGTCAAATTCTGTTGCAAACGGGCGATATTTGAAACGGCCATTTTCTAAATATGATAAAACAATGGTTAACTTTTTAATTCAAATTTAATTATACCATGTGCAAACTTATTGGTCATTTACTTACCTTGACCTTACCTACAAAAAGCAGTCCAGCCCTTTCTCTAGAAATAATTGGGTGCAGCACCTTAATAATTCGACCAAGACGCTTTTGCGAATAATTAATTAATTGGTCAATTTCAATTAACTTTGACCTCCGACATTGACCTTTTTTTCGGCAACAACAAAGGCAAAACACCGGAATTACAAGATTCCCGATTTCAATTGCTGTTGTTGCGAAAATATGAACTTCGCGCCAAATTGAAGGGAACTGAATAAGGAAGGACGCTACGCTAAAATTTTAACGCAACTCGACGTTACGGCAAGCGTAGCGAAGAAGGTATTTTCTATAGCTTAAATATTTCAAATCAAAACGTTAATTAATAAAAAAATTTTTGTTTATTTTGTCGCTCTTCCCTGAACAAAAGGATTTGGAAAACTGTCATCAAAGTCCCATTCGAGTCGATAAGTGGCCGATTGACCAATGGCTGCCGCAATCGAGCACGACCTTGTCACCAAACTTCTTTCCACCGATGAAATGACCTCTCGCAGTGTCGTTTCGTCCTCTTCCCGGCCTACGTTGAGTCCAAGGACCCCCAAATGCTCCAATTCGGTCAAATTTGTGAGCAGCATTTTCAAGCATCGCCCAGTGACTCCAACCTTTCCACAATTTCCAGCATTCTTCAGGTCCAGGTGACGAAGGTTCGTGAGAACTCCACCAATACTGAAGATTTCGTCCGTCAGGAGCTGGAATCCTGACAAGCGGAGACTGATTAGAGATGAGGGTAGATTTTGTGTATTGGTCATGTCATGTCCAGGATCGTGACATGGTCTACTGTTCAGGCTGTCACAGGGATCTCTTGAGAGGGACAGAACTCGTAGAACCGAGCAGACATGGAAGGGGGCGAGGTCAATTTTCTGTAGTCCTCCAGGCCCTTCATGACAACTCAGATTGGTCAGGACGAGTTCCTTGAGACTGTGACAGTTTCTGACCAAAATGGAGCCGTAGAACTGAAATGGACTGGCGTGGAATGTACAGTTGAGGTACTTGATCTTCCGCTGTTGGTACAGTATAGAGGCTACGGCTTCTTCCAGTCCAGTCATCGGGAGCGGTGCTAACATCATGCGCTTGACCTACGACACAAGATCGCTGCTTCACTTGCTTTGAAAAATGCAAATACGAAAACGTACGTGGAGGTCTCGAAACATTGAACTGGGAAGTACTTCCAGGGGTTTATGAGTGGCTAGCGGATTATGGCGCACTTTAGTCAGGGTATTTGACTCATCGCTTAAAGCAGTGATGGACAAATTTCGAAGCTTTGCGCCATGTCGAACGATAAACTTGAGCAAGTGCTTCAGGTCAGCTTTTTCTAGATACATGTTCTGTTCTGAAAGACTGTTCAAAACGATGCATAGTTCCCGAAGGTGCTGAAACCGTGACAAGAGAAATAAGCCGTAGATTCGCCATGATAATGGTTGAGAGACAGAGTTCGTTTGTGGAGCGGTGCTTGGGGACTGGAGAGATAGCGACTGCAGCGCTGGAAACGGTATCCCAAAGCCATAATTTCTGCTGATTCCTTTAATTTTACGAAATTCCGTGGTCGAGACTCCCGTGGCGCTGCTGTCGAGTACTCGGTCTGCATGAACTACGAGTCGTGCAAGATTGGAAATCCGATTTTGACCTTCGAGGAACGCTTCGAAGTTTGACAAGGAAATGGGGCCTGTTATGATCAGTTCGGCTAGCATCGTCGGAAATCGCAGGCGGCGCAAACTCCATTTTACTTCAGTCATGCTGTTAATGGTGATTGAGTAAATGGGAAACTTAAGGATCCGGCAGAATTCGTCGCTGGAGTCGTTCAGAGTCACTTTGAACGAGAACATTGAGCAGATTTCCTTGTTCCATTGGCGACAAACTAAGCGCGCGTTTAAGCGATCAGCGTACGTCATTTCCGAAAACAGTCTTTCACATATCTGCGTTTTCAAATTTGTATTTAGGATATTCGAAACGATAACTTATATCGTGTAATTTTAATTTTAATTAAATTTTTTTTTAGATTTAATCTTCAAAACTTACGCGGTCATTTAAAAAATCTTGAGTTTCCATGCTCGGGCATATCCTTTCCTGTACATTTTGTGGAAGGTCATCCTGGATCATGTCAGCAGCGATATGTCGCTTTCCGTTGACTTCCCGTGTCTCATCGATCGATGAGACCCCGGATCTCGGGGTCAACTGTACTGTGGCTGTGAATATGCAAATATTCACAACTACTCCACGGGGTCAACTACTGGTTACCTCGGCAACAGGGGTACACCGACGGCTACGCGACGCCCAAGATCTTTTTCAAGTCCGCGCCCGCCCAAGTCGCGGGTTTTTTTCTCAGAAAATAATTTAGGTAGGAATTTAACTAATTGATAACTAGTTAGCCTTCAAATTTGAAATAATTTAAATAATGGCAAACAACCACATGCATCCGCTTGCCGGCCGTGACGATGACGAGGATGGTGACCCCGAGAAGTTGGCGAAGGAGGAGCTTGTGCGCCTTCAGCGTCAGTACCGAAAAATGGAGGTGGAGCGTATTGGGTACTCCATCCAATCAGGCCAAAGCGTCGTGACGCAGCTGCGACGGGTTGCTGGCTACGAGCGGGAACGCGACGACATGTTGACCAATCTGGACAACCTCCTTTCAGAGAGAAATCAGAGCCTGGACAGGGAATCCGTTCGAATAATTCTGGAAATCATTGACAACTTTGCCGCGCATCACGCCGAAATAGAGTTCGAGTTGACTCAAATCGCTGAAATGGATGAACAAGTCATGAAAATCACAAAGCGCGTCGTTCATCAAAAGCTCAAGGTTCAAGCCATTTTTGGTCACTCTATGACGCTTCCACAAGCGCAGAAGCACCACAGTATTCTAGAAAACCGCCTCTATCGAGTACGCATTCCAGAATTTACGCACATTTAAGCAAAATTCGAACATCATTGTTTCTTAGGTCACGACGGACTTCGACACGCAAGTCACAATGAACAGGGATGTGCGTCAGGCAATTAACATGCATTTAAGGGACCGTGGACGATTTTACGGAAAATATCTCGCAATCAAGCGGCGCATCGCTAAAATGAAGCGTCACATGTCCGATTTGGTCGACATTGCTACGAGTACCTATGACCAAAGGTAATTTCCAACCATCGTTTAAATAATTAATCTTGATTTTAAGTACACCTAATATTTGAATATCATTAGAGAGGAATGCGCCAGTAAAATCAGAGCTTTACGAGAGCGGAACGACAAAGAATCGCGTGCGCATGTCCTCGAAATGAAGGAGTATCATAGGCTGTTGCATAACGACGAAAAAGCACGAGCCTTCATGGAAACGAAACGAAAGTCCAGGGCCCTTATCGAAGAAGACCATATTCGGCTCAGTATTTTTTGAAGTTTTAAGCATTTTTTAAAACAAAATAAAGCAGTTGTTTTGAATTTAGAACGACAGCACCGTGCGAAGGAAAAGCATTTGGATGACCTCCTGAAGTCATACCGAAACAGTTTTCGGGACATTTTGACGATTTCAAAGTCACGTGACATCCAGTCCCTCATCCAAACGTACCTCTCCCAGGAAAATAAGAACTTCACTCGATTCCAGTACCTGAGTACGCTGAATTCAGAGCTAGATTTCATTCAGCGCGCAGTCGATGAGCTGAGTGCCGTTGTCGAGGTCAAGGCCACGGACCATCAGCGCCTTCGGAATACTCAAGTTAAAAGTATAAAGAACGTTGAACAGCAATTTGAAGACGCCGTGGCACATCAAGGCCAACGGAAAGCCTACTTAGACAAATGTTCAGAAAATTTGAACAAAATGTTAACCCTCTTCCAGGAATCGTTCAAGCTTGCAAAATGTGACGAAGAACCAATCATGCGCCTTCTAGGTAATTGACGCAGAGCGTTTTTTTTTAATGAAACTAAACGAATGCTGTTTGAAATTTAGGCAATGCAGGTGGAAGAATTTTGCCAGACAATATTGATCTGTGCATGACGCTCCTGGAGCGGAGAATCCAGGAACTCCAGTCTGAAAATGCAATTTTAGAAATACGAAAAGCAGTTGAAATTGAAAATGCGCCGTTGTCAACGCTGAGCAAGTTTCAGCCGCCAACG
>VYYI01003255.1:0-12636 GCA_021029175.1 Bilobella aurantiaca
CATGTAAACACTCCATAAGACGGACCAAACGTTTAAAAAGGGGGTCTTACATCGGGGAGGGTCTTATTCACGGGGGTCTTATAGTAAGGGAATACTGTATCGAAATTTGAATGTAAGTATCGAAAAACTGAATGAAATCAATATTTTGGAAGTGGAAATCAAAATTACGATGTTGTTTTTGAATTGCAAAATTTCGGTATCCTTTAGTTTTTTGGATATACTTCAAAACTTCTACATAACTCAATTTATATTGCAATTTAGACTACATTTCGAAAGCTGCAGTGAAGTCGAGGAACTTATTGTTTTAAAATAGGCACATGCATTGCAAATGAAAGGCTGCCACCAAGGCTTGAAGGCAACGATTTCTGCAAATTTTTGAAGGGGGGGCCACGTAAACCTTGGAAAGCTGCGGCAAAAAACTCATAAGAATGCAAAAATTTTGGATTTCAAAAAAATGTTTTGAAATTTTGAGTAGTGCAAATTCTGACAAAAAGTTTGCTTTTAGTGTTTTTTGGTAAAATTTTAAAGCTATAGCTCGCGTGCACCCCTCACGCACTACTGGTTAGTTCACTGCATGTGCGCCAATTTGCCTGTTATCTTATACGTTCAATATTATGCCTAAAAATTATTGAGTGGCTTTGACCTTTCTGATTGCACTCTAGTAATGGTACATGGTAAGGCAATTTAACGCATTCAGATATTTGTATACTTAAAGTTACCATTTTACTAAAACAAATTAAAAATAAATCGTACTAGTCAATTTTATGTTTTAAATGATTTCCATTACCTTTCATTTGTTCTACTACATGTAACTTATATTAAAAGTACAATTCTGTTTATTGAAATTAGAAATCTCTACTATTATAACCAGATCAACTGTACTCTCTTAATAAATATATTATTGAATATGCGCAGCATAAACTATTATACTTTCACAGGACTGCTATTTTCCAAAAAGACCACAAAGTAGGCTGCTTTTAGATTTTTGTCGGTTTGATGATTTTTTGATATTCTTTGGTTCACTTTTACCAACTGCATCATTTCGGGATGATGCTTTTAACGGCACGGCTTTGGAAAGGTCAATGCTTATAACAGGGCGCACCGCATCAGTGGTTTTAGAAGGATGTTCTACATCAATTGGTTTGGAAGGTCCGGCTGCATAAGTTGTTTTGGAAGGGTCTTCTGCATCAGTTTTTTTAGAATGGTTTGTAGCATCAGTGGTTTTAGAAGACTCTTTTGCATTAGGTGTTTTAGTAGGGTAATGGTCTGTTGCATCAGTGGTTTTAGAAGGGTCTTTTGCGTTAGTCGTTTGAGTTAGGTTTGTTGCACTAGTCGTTTTTGAAGGGCTTGTTACAGCATTATTCTCTTTATAAGACTTTGGCAACAGTGCGCGCCATCTGGCCAAAAATATGTCTTCTTTCCCAATAACATTTTCCCAAGACTCCTCATATTGTGTCAAGTTTTGTCTCGCAAACTTAACAATATCTACCAACAGAGCGACTATTTCAGCACATTCTGTAAAAAAAAACTTTCATTACTCGATAATCATTTACATCCACTGGTAAACTAACCAGTGGATTTGTTTGGGCTGGTTTGGCTTTTCCAAATTGACCATTTAGATGCCCTAATGTGTAACTCAACCGTCTTCCTGCTTTAGTGAAGTTTAAAGGTTGATAAAATTCTATTGTTAACACTTAATAGCTTTTTTTCAAGTATTTTTTTTACAAAATTTAATATAATTTATGAAAATACTTTTCAAAATTTAATAAGCTTCAAGCAATACCTTCTTTTAGGTCTTCAATAATGTGTGTAATAAAGTCTGCTTTTAAGTTTTTAGTATCTATAAAAGCCTTGTTGACGTCTTCTAGTAATTTATCTTCAGTTATATTTTTGTCTTCCATTTCCTCTATATCCAAGCTTGATAACCGTATTCGATACTGGTCAATTTCAGTCCATCGCGGCACTTGCCGAAGCCCGCAGACAGAGATGACAAGGGACTCAAGGTCATCGACCTTCAAAATTGCGATTGGCTTGCCCGTATTTGCGAACATATCCTGCAATAGCACTTCTAGGCGAAAACTCCGGTAAAGTACTGTCGGCGGTACAAACTTTGATGGCATTCCATCAGTAGTGGAGAGGTCATAATCGAGGAGAAATACTTGGTCAAAACCATTTTCAGGGAAAACAAAGTTTTCTTGTTTCAAATCGCCATGCGTGACTTTTTGCCTGTGCACATAATTTACGCCACGCAACTGTAAAGTAAAAAAAACCATAAGTATCCAAAAAAGTTCTTGTAAGTACACAACAAATCTTAAATTCGTGTTTGGCTGAAATGTTTGGCGCCGTACAGAAAACTCAGATATTCGAATTGAACTCTAAAAGTTCTGGTTGATTTTTTAAGCCCTAAAGTGAACATACCATTTGGTATCCAGCAATTAGCCATTCGTCGGAATTGAGTTTTTCCTTGGTAATGGGTTCTAGGTGAAAAGTGTCGTACAAGTCCTTTCCTAGCAACTCGATAACGAGAACATCCAAGTTCTGCATATGGGCATCCTCAAATTTATGCGCCACTACTAAGCCGCACCCATACGCGAGTGGAATTCCAGCTGTTAGTTTTTAACGATAGTTAAAAATTAGGGGTTTTTTTCTACCTATCCCGTTACTGGACTTTAAATTTGGCGTAAAACTTTACACGCACAAGTATATCTGAGAACAATAACACTCTACTCTAGATATGTTACTAAAATATATCATGCTTATCAAAATATTGGCATTTTAAGTTCATGTGACCAAAAATCTCAGTATTTTAAGGTCTTCCAAATTCCTCTTTTTAATACAAAAAAAAAACAAGAACATAATAACAAATTAACAAACAAATAATTTTACTGTGACTCGTGCAACAAATTGTAAGTGGTCTTGCCTTACTTAAACGTCTTAATTTTGAGCATGGAACCTTAACAACACACTCAAATTCGTAATAAATCCCTTTCTTTAAAAAATGATAAAATTTGAAAGAAAAAGTATTAATTACACTTTCACAAGAAATAAGAACATTTGAGCCGATGAAACGCATGCGCAGTTTTTTGCCGCCAACACAAAATTGAACAATATTGATGTGGATTCGCGCCACCTTCTTGAAAGGACGCATTCATTGTAAGCAAAATACTGTTTTAAACTAGCGATATCTTCTATATTTCTATAATTTTATACACGATTGTGTCACAAGGTATAGAAATGTCAATAACGTAGCCATAACATACCGTTTCTAGCTTCTTCTGCTCTTTCATTGCCTATGACAGCTCCCAATTGTTCGAAAATTTCCATTTCTTTTGACAACTTAATACTACTCTTGCGTGCCTGATTGAAAAATTAAACATTATTCAATTATATATTGCTTTTATTAACATTTATTTTCTCTAGAGAAAAAAATTAAAATTTTGGTGAAACCCGAAAATGGCGTTAGCAGCTACTTATAAAGGATTTGCCAAGCTAGCCCGCTTTCCCTACCTTCTTGTGGAAAAACTTAGTTTAACATGTTAATTCTGCTTTTAACCAAAACAGAATGCTCATTGATGACGCTAAAGGTATGCTATGTGGAGGTATTTCTAGTATTCTTTGTGAGCGACCTTCACTACTACACAACTTCTCTAGCAACTTTTCTATCTTCTCTAACTTACTTCAATATGTCAACTATGTTGTTCAATATTTTCAATATTCTTATTTTATGTCACCTTATCATTTTATTTTTTGCCTTATATTAAAAGGGATCCAATTTGCTACAATTACAACTACTATGTAAAAAAAAACCCAAGCCCATTTGACACAAGTCAAAAATGATCTTACAGTCTCTGCGGTATGTCGTTTAGTTGAAATGTGAGTCAACTTTTAAACTAAGAAGTTTGTTGCATACTTACGATTTTCAGTGCAACCCGGTGTCCCTCAGGATCTTGAGCTATATAACAATAATGGTTAATAAATTGTGAAGTATGAGCCGCCGTATACAATAGTATTTGTGACAATTAATATTGTTTTTAACTTAAAATTGTCCCAGAGAGGGTCAGTAACATTCTACACAAGTACAAAGTCAGCGGCACTTGATTACGGTTAATCAACCTATGCATTTAGTAGATAGCATATGCATATCCAAGCTCAAATACCTTTTAATACCATGGAAGAGCCTCCTTCACCAAAAGCGTCTGAAATAATTTGGTATTTTACCTCCTTCCCACTACCGTAGAATTTAACGGTAATATCATTTGCACTGGTAAGTTGGACAACCAATAACACCAAAAGCACTTGCATTGTCTACAAAGAAATTTTTTTCAAATTAATGTGTTATTAAATAAGAAATTTTACAAGTACAAAGGCAAAGGTAAAGATTTTTTTTCTAATAAACCCACTAACCTTAATTGGAACCATTTGGTACACTTGCAGATGATTCAGATTTTTTCACAAGACAGCTAATTTTTTTTAACCAAAACCAACTTTTTCGCTCTCAGTACAAAACGAGTAGAAGGTGATCAATTCTGCATTGAATTTGTAGCATTATTTAAACCCTTTTTATGCTCGGCTGTTTTTCAACATTCAATATGAAGTAAACCCAGCCAGCTAAACTCCAAATGTTGTTCACACAAGTCTTAATGTATATTTAAAATGCATGTTGCTTCATGACAAAATACAGTGGTGCTCACTGTATATACTTCACTGGATGTTGCCGACAAAATACTATATTATAGATATAGATACTTATCCGATGTATATATTTTAGTAGTTTGTGGTGCCTTAAGATTGGAAAAATTTTGAGTAACATTTTGTGACCACACATAAAAGTTATATAGTTTATAAAAGTTTATACCATTATACAAAGATTTATAGAGTAGTTATTTTAGTACTTTGCTTGTTTGGTTGTCAGAATACTAGTTTTTCAAAATGCAAATCTTAATACATTGTCTAATGACAGGCAGTAAAACAAAACATCGAAAAATTGTGAGCAAGTCCGTACGTTAAAGGTGTTACTACCATACACAGACGCGTAACAGGATGCTATTAAAGTGTCATTTTAGTAACATTTCAAGCAATTTCTTATCAAAACTAAAGAGCTTCGCAAGCAACGTTAATTTGCAAGCAATAGCAATACCAACGCTAATTCGGTAATTCTAGGCAGCAAGTTATACAAATCTTAGTTAAGCGAGTGAAGTGAAGAAAAGTGTATTACACAAGCCATAATTATTGCTATTGCAATTTGAAAAATTGTTCAAGTGCTTACGAAACCTACTTGCTCGAGGCTTGGTTACGAAAGTCGAACCATTCTCTCTTCAAAGTTAGGCACACACAAAGCTCTTATCGAACAAGATTGAAGTACATTTGTAGAATCTTCATAACATGCCTGCGCAAGCATTATCATAGCCTCCTAATTAATAGCATTACCTTATAGCTTAGAGTAATTTCAACTAATGCAATGTAGCAACAGTCAGCTTCACTTCGGTGTCCGCATACACTACTTATAAGACTAGTGCACCGCAAATCGGCACCATCGCAACATATGCTAAATACTAACAAGGTAGCACGCCATAATCCCTAAAATGAAAATTTCTGCAAAATTATCTCTGTAAAAAATCTCTAAAAAGCAAAAATCTCCGCATGATAAAAATCTTTGCAAATAAAAATGTCTACAATAAAAATGCCTGCAAATAAAAATCTCTAAAATAAAGTTTCTGTAATTAAAATCTCTGCATGAGTCATTGCAAAATATGAATTTCTTCAGAAATTCAGGGTTTAGGATTGGGATTAAGTTAAGGTTTAAGCGAGCCAATAAAATAACAACACATTAACAAACATTAATAGATTACAAATCGCTGATTTGTAATCGCAGAAAAACGGTAAATCAACCAGCGAAAGTAGGTACATTAGACACAAGATATTATACATTAGAAAATTATTAGAATGATTCGAATAAAAAACAGAATATCAAACGGAAAGGAAACATTTAGGATAATTGGATCTATCTCAACTTGTTTCTTTCAAAAAAAAATTATGTGTGTAGGGTTTGACCTTGAACGGTCATATTGGAGACAAGGGGTCATATCCGCCTAAAAGGGGCTCAAGGTCCATCGGGCCACCATAAATTTTTGTTAAAATGCAAAACTATGGTTTGACTTTGAAAGGTCATTTTTGGGTCCATGGGTAATTTCAGGGTCAAGGGAGGCTCTGGGGTTATCAGAACTATCATAACATTTCTTTTAATGCAAGAGTAGTATTTGACCTTGAAAGGTCATTTTGAGGGCCAAGGGTCATTTCCGGGCCAAGGGAGGCTATGGAATCTTCAAAGCCGTCATAACTTTAAGTTTCATTCAAAAGTGGATTTTGACCTTGAAAGGTCATTTTTGGGTCAAGGGATCAACAGGGGGTCATAGGAAAAAGTTTCTAACGCGAATATTGTTCCCATTAATAAACTGAACCAGTTTTCTAGGGGTAATTTTCAATGTTGTCATAGAATGATCTTTGATCTTGACCTTTGAAACCCAAGTCAAACTAAAATTTTCACTTCCGATCAAATTAAAATAAACTTGATCTGGGCTGGATCTCAATGCTTTCATAACTGATAACAGATTTGGGATATGTTGAGTAGTTCCTGAGATAATCGTGAGGCTCGGACGGGCGGACTAAGATGACGAGAACATAAACTAGCTTTTGCTCCGCTTCCGCTGGATCATAAATTAAACTTTATGAGTGCTTAATTAACAACATGTGTGGTGCAGATCTTTTTGTATGTTATCGCATGGTTCCACCACTAGGCTCGGTTGGGTTAGCTGTTAAAATTTTTATTAAATATTTAATATTTAATGTTCGCTGCATTTAAATTTGAAACCGATTTTATAAGCTCATAATGATTAATCAGGTACAATCGCGTGATTGCTAAAATTTAAGTATGGCTGTTCGCGAGGAATTTTCGGAAAAACACAATGTATCTTGCAATATATATCACAATGACATAATCAGCAAACTGAACACTTTAAAATGTTTGGTTTTTCTAAAATGTCTAACATGATGTTAAGTGCGGTGTTGTCGACGGTTGGATCGGGCAGTTTTTTGATGAAAGTTTAATGCGCACGGTCAAATCGGTTTCCTTGGGAAGTGTGTAGAATACTTCTTCGATTCTATTGTGAATATTCTGTCCAGCAATCTATTCCAATAAGGTAGCCAAAGTGAATTTTACTCTATGTTACAAAAAAGTTGGTGTTACAGTAATTTATCTGAGTTTAAATTAAAGTGAATTAATTGCCAATTAAAAATTGCAACGACTTAGTTTCTTTGTTTCCAGAGTCGGTGCGCTGCAATCAAATTAAACTAAAAAGTAGAAAGTATTTAAAGATGCATTTTCCATTTCAGCCTGGTTGATTAACGTGGTTAACCAAATTTTCACAAGCGCCTGTAACATTGCAATTTTTGCTAATATAAACATCTTATTTTGTCGAAAAAATAGCTCTGAATAAACTTGAATTTGTATAGCTACTGTAATAAACCAAATTTTAAATGAAATACAAACTTTGTAGCTAATTCAACACTACTTTATTGAATAGATTCTTCTTTGAAATTTGTGAGTATAACATTGCCTCAGTAGTTTGTAATTTAACTACCATTGTTTGTAATACTTATTAGGAATACTGCTTTATTAATTAGTAATGGAATCACTGGTTTAGTAATTAACTTTAGTAATTAGTAAACTACTTATGTTATGTTAAATAATTTACAGTAAATATCTCATACTAAGCTAAACTATGCTACCACTCATGTTTTTTCTTGTCTGATTTCTTAACACCGTATTCAAAGATTGGAAATTATACTCTACAATCAGAAACAATAAAAAATTCGAGTAATTTTTGCATATTTCGACTGCTAAATAGTTGAAGAGAAATTTAACATCAGTATAATTTAAGTGTAAAGCAGGGTGTCCTGGTTTAAATCAATTGGAGTTTATAAATAAATAATCCTAAGCAAAAAAATGCCCTAAAATCATTTAAAAGTTAGTAAAATTGAATAATCGGACACAATTTTCACCGATCACTTACCAAAATCAAATTCATTCTTATATGGAATGATGCCTTGCCAATCAATTTTTGTCATTTTTTTCTCATTTTTAATAAGAATCATGCCTTACTAGTAAATTTTTGCGTAAAATTGTTCCGTTGAACGACAATGGATTTTGGTTGAATGCAACTGCAATAAATTTATTGCCATTATTTTAAATACAAAATATTTTTGTCTTCAATCCCCGAAACGTGTAAAGAGCAGTAAACAATATATAGTCGACCTCTTCGACTTCGTCTCGTCTACCGTGGAGCTGGTAGCAGGTCAATACCGAGAAAACAAAAACCGAGAATCCAATAACCGAGAACTACAAATACCGAGAAAACAAAAACCGAGAACTACAAAAACCGAAAACTACAAAAACCGAGAAAACAAAAATAGAGAACGACAAAAGCCTAGAACTACAAAAACGGAGAATGCAAAAACCTGAGAATGAAAATAAGCGAGAATCTGAAATTAAATGAACAAGCAAATTTTGCTTTTGCAAATTATTTGCAAGCTTTTTTTTGCTGTTGCTCATTGCCCTGGCCTATACAAAAAGGCCGTTTTTTTATTCTTATGTAAGTCATCAAAATGAATTCAGAATTTAAAATAGTTGAAGTTTCGTTTCCGGCTTCACGTTGTAAATATCGAGAAAAGAATATTGACTGTTGTACGAAATTATGGTCAGGCAACAATTTCTAAGTATTTGTTACGTATCGCACATAATGTCAAATTGCAAGTTGATTATTTTTTAGTTTAACCAGTTTTGTAGTTATTTTGCACTGTGGTTTTTATCAAATAAATTGTAATATAGCTTTGCATTTTAATTTTCTTGTGTATTTTAATTCTCGATTTTTGTTTTCTCGGTTCTTGTAGTTCTCGCATTTGTTTTCTCGGTTTTTGTTTTCTCAGTATTTGTTGTTCTCGGTTACTGCATTCTCGGTTTTTGTTTTTTCGGTTTTTGCATTTTCGGTTTTTGCATTCTCGGTTGTTGCATTTTCGGTTTTTGTTTTCTCGGTATTGACATGGAACCGTGGAACTTCAAGTAATTGTAGCCAGCGGGATTGAAATACTTTTCACTGAACACCTACGACTGCACCAAAACAAAAAATTGTGAATTTGCATTCGTTGGATTTTTTGTTTTAGACTAAAAGCACCAGCTGTTAATCTTTTTATTAATAGTCATTTATCTATTTGATTTGTATTTAGTTATATAGTTTCGTTCATACAGGAATATAGTTGACATTCGAGAAGAATTTGAAAAACATAAACTATTTTCCGAGATCAACAGAATTTCTAGATCAAAGTAGAGAATAAAATGTTACAAAGTATCCCAACAGCTAAAATACCTTAAGTATAAACAATTATCATAAGGAGCCCAACGGCTGTAATGTTTACAATTGAGGTAAAGATTAAAACATATCAAAGTCAAAAATATTTTGATGCGGATCAGATTTCAAATTTTACTTACTGCTGAAAGGATACAAAGATCAACACATTTCAGTTGTGTACATAATGCTAATAATATAATATAATAAACGGTAATATAAACGAGAACAAATGTTTCACTTCCTAAATAGTTTTTAATAAAATCCCTTTGATAAATTTGCTTATGGTTAGTGAAGTCAAAAATATCATCCCTGTTTGTCTGACTACGTTTTAACGCAAGAGGTGATCCACTGGTTGCAAATCTCCAATCAGATTTTATTTTTATATGAGACCTATCAGAGTAGACTAAAACTGACCCTCAAAGGGTCTCATTTTTTAATGAAATAAGTGTAGGGAAGGTTCCGAACGGTTCCAAAATTAAACGAGTGTTTTTTGTAGAATTTTTTAATATTTTTAAAATGCATTTTAGCTTTTGAAGATGCTTACTAGTCGCTGCGGTCCGTAATTTTTGTAATAAACGCACGCTGCCCTTACAAGCAACGTATTTCCTGCGTTAAATCCCATCGGGAGTCTGAAAATTTTCAAAATTTTGAAAAAAAAAATTAAAATGAACAACGGCCGCTAATTTTTTCATAAGAACAGTGTTACATGACTACTTAATAACATATGTAAGAATGGTGCCAATTGGCGTGTACAAACTCTCGAGGTTCCGTTGTGAATGTGAGAGTGAAAGTATGAATATTATAGTAAATTTGACATTAAAAGTGTAGAAAGTTGAAAAATTTCGACATACTTAATAATTCATAAGTCAATTAAAAGATCATAGAGAATTAATAATTTAACACCTAGTTGCCACTTAATCTCTCGCGCTGCTATTATATTATACCCGCATAAATTGACAATATAAACTAGAAAAACTTCATACTAATGTTTGTCTATAGTTTGAACCAGGGTTTCCTGGTTTGAACCAATTGGTTTAAACCAAGATTGAAATCAATTGGTTTCTATAAATAAACCATTGGTTTAAACTAAAGCAAAACGCCTAAAATCACCAGAAAGTTAGTAAAATGACAAAATTTGACAAAATTTCCACCAATTACTTGTCAAAATCATAGCCATTCTTGCTTCGGAATGATGCCAATCAATTATCGTCATTTTGCTTCTTTTTTTAAAAAAAATCATGTTGTTTAATTTTAAAAAATTTTCGTTTCTGTTTCTCTTCACTAGCCAGCCTCCTCCAATCAGCCAGAGAAACGCTTTTAATGTTTTCTTTCTCCTATCCTATCATTCTCCTAAAGGCGACTATCATTTGCATAGAGTCATCTATGTCCGACGAAAGATACAACCATACTCACGTCAGTGTGGTGTCCGCCCTTTGTGGACTACGCCCGTAAAACAGTCTAGTATCATATCCCTACACTCTCATTTACTTGTTGACCACCCGCTCTGCGGGAAAGTAAAATAACGCTCATTTACCAATAAGTGAATTAAATAAAAACTATTATATATATATATATTGTTGCTCAAGTTATGGGCAACAATATATCCAACGCTTTAGAAAAACAAGGTACTGCACCGGTTATTTCTATGAGTTGAAATCCCAGCGATTCCTCGTTGAATTACTGCCAATTTATTTTTAATGTACATAGAATCAAATTATAATTTTGGTTAAAATGTTAGAGAGTAGAACTGAACAATTTAAGTCCGCTTGCAGCACACTGCATCCACGTTGTTAAGGCTTGTGTCATCGGCTGAAATAAGTAAATTTTGAGTATTCATATTTTATCTATATGATTTTACATTTGAGTTGTGTCGATTTTTAGAAATGTACAAATTCAGAAGTTCAATTAGTAAAATAAAACTCATTGTTTACAACCCTAAAATTGTATTCGGTTGGATACAGGAATCAAAAACTCACGTAAACACAGCAAAGGCCTTATATTTGGGATTTAAGTTTGGCTTACCATGTTAACTCTACTTTTGGAAAAGACAACTTAAGGGTTTTGAATATATTCGAATTTTGATATTACGTTTAGGGTTAATTAATATAAGTTAATGTAAACCTAATTAGTCGACACTGCTTCAACGGGTGTATTATTAGGTTAAATATGTTAAGTTAGTGATAACCTAGTAAACCTGCAATGTAGGTGTTACTTACCCATGCCTTCTTTTCCCGCACCCATATAATGTTCCACTTGGGTTCTAAATCCGCATATAGCTTCACCGCTATTACAAATTTGCGGATCCGACCAATCACCCAAGTCAGATCCGTCCCCTGTAAGCGTCACCTGCTTTTCGCAGATGAGTCGAAAGTTGTTGGCGGCAGTGTTGTCACGATCAGCAGTGTGGTAGGACTCTTTTGAGCGAAGTTGGAACCCAATTCCCACACTCAACCCCGGACAAAAGCTTTTTACTCCCCATTTACCCCAATTCGTTTCGTCAGCTATCAACTCCTTGACATCGTTTGACCGTGAGCTGGTGCAGAAAAGTCGAACGGCGTTAAGAGCGGTGTTGTCGATATATGACTCGGTCGGTTTTTCCGTCGAAAGTTGCATACCCGTCACAAATTGATCATCGTCGTACCAACCCAACCACTCCAATTCCCCCAGTTAGTTATTCGAGGAGACTGCATCTTATATCGGTCCTCAATTTTAGCTAGAAAAATGTATTTTTTACATAAAAAAAACCGTATTTCTACGGTTGTAACAATCAACGTAACAACTGTAACAATGTTACATTGTTATGTAACAATGTAAATGTATGTATGTAACAAATATATGCAACTTGAAGGGAAAACACATAAATTATGTAATTTGTCTCATTTTTGATTAAAGGAGTAAGAGCAAGGGATCGAGTCACAGCAAAACGAAAAGTATCATTGTTGTAGTAGCTTCAGTTTTAGTGACCAAACAAGCCCGCTATATACCTAAATGTCCGATAACGCATGCCACTATAACTTTTACACTGCAATTGCCAATTTTGGTTTTCTGGATGTAAAGTAGCATTGCTTCTCTACAATGCACTCTGAAGTAGAAAATGTCAGACTTCTGCAGGTTTTAAGTTGTCTTAGAAATGGCGTATACAATATATAAAGAAAACCTAGTAAATCTAAATTTGAAAAATAACAGTTTTTACTTAAAATTAACTAAGTAATTAATTGACTAAATTAGTTGGTAT
>VYYI01003256.1:0-12634 GCA_021029175.1 Bilobella aurantiaca
GGGTCGTCCATTAGCGATGGCTGCGGGTTGAAGCGCGACATTTTTCATTCGGTTGCTAGAGTGTGTTTCTTGTTATACTTGCTAAGTTCAGCTTTGTTTTGAATAAAGTTTAAATGAACCTGAAAATAATTATTAATGAGGAAATTTTTTTTTCATTCAGAATTTTTTTCTATTCTTCCAATACAAGAATAGAGCCTTTCTAGAATTCATATTGCCTAATCTGAGATTATTTTTTATGTTTTAGCAGCGGTCTACAAGAAGGTATTGTGTGGCTACAATTAACGAAAACGAGACGCAAGCTGCAGGGAATCGAAATCGCCGACGCTTCAAAATGGGTAGTGAATGTGAGATAGTGATCACGAAATCAGCCTCCGACAAGCGACTCTATCGAGCTCTGGTGCTAGAGAATAAATTAAAAGTAATTCTGATCAGCGATCCGATCACAGACAAGGCGGCTGCTTCTCTCACCGTCGGGGCAGGTATGTCTGAGTATTTTTGTTTTGACTTATTCGGCCTCCAGGAAGCACTGGAAACAGATTTTGTTTTGTTGTAGTTAACTCACCAATTGAATTGAATTTTCCATGTGCCTTCCTTCTTTTCCTCAGGCAGCCTGTCAAATCCAGCCGAGTTACCCGGCTTAGCTCACTTCTGTGAGCATATGCTGTTTCTTGGCACCGAGAAATATCCCGTCGAGAATGAATTTGATAAGTTTTTGAGCGACAATGGCGGAGCGTCGAATGCTTACACTGACGAAGATCACACCAACTATCACTACGATGTCTCGCCGGAGCAGCTGGCTGCTAGTTTGGACCGGTATGAAATATGGATTATGGAATTTGACACGAGCTCATAGTAGAGTTGAGTTCCAATTTAGCAATAAATATGCTATTTGATTGTTTCAGATTTGCGCAGTTCTTCATCAGTCCTTTGTTTACTGAGAGTGCCACTGAGCGAGAGATCCAGGCTGTCAATTCGGAGCATGAGCAAAATATTACAGATGACGACGATCGAGCTGCTGCAATTCAAAAGGAAACTTGCAATCCGTCTCACCCTTACCAATGGTTTAACACTGGAAATGTGGATTCTCTGTTAACGGTGCCCAAGGAAAAGAACATTAATATTACGTCCGCACTCATTGAGTATCACTCCACGTTTTACTCTTCTAATATCATGACGCTATCCATTCTTGGCCGAGAGAGTCTAGATGAGATGGAAGCAATGATAATTTCATTGTTTTCTGTTGTGAAGAACAAAGATGTCGAGCTACCGTACTGGAATGAAAGTCCGTTTGATGCTGAACACATTGGCATCATGATTAGAGTGTTGCCAATCAAGGACATTCGTCAAATGAGTATTGTTTTTCCTTTCCCCGATACAACGAATTCTTACAAAGCAGCCGTAAGCGTAGTCTGTTTGAATTGTTCATTTATTCAAAACTATTGTGAATTGGATTGTGTTTTTTTTTCAGTCTGATCATTACTTGACGCATCTGCTCGGCCACGAAGGCGCAGGGTCACTTCTCTCAGTTTTGAAGAAGAATAGTTGGGTTAATGAGCTAACTGCTGATACGCAAGTAGAGGGGCGTGGTTTTGGAACCGCTACAATTGATCTGGAACTTACAAAGGATGGACTAGAACATGTTAATGAAATCGCTCTAGTTTTATTCCAGGTAAATGATTTGACTGGTAACTGCTTTTTAGTGGCATATGTTTATTTTAAGGGGTCTCGTTTTATTTCAGTATTTAGAAATGATGTCCAGAAGTGGTCCCCAACAGTGGGTTTGGGACGAACTTCGAGATGTAGAGGCCATGAACTTTCGGTTTAAAGATCAAAAGAACCCCGAATCTACTGTCTGTGACCTCACTCCCAAAATGCTGGTTCGTTCATTAGAATGCTAAAGCTAAATCTCATTCACGTGTGCGAAATCGGTAATATTTTAATTATATATTGCTCATTTAGACGCATCCTTTAGAAGATGCGCTAAGCGCAGGATATTTGTTATCGGAATATAATCCCAGAGAAATCACTGAACTAATGAAAAATTTAGTCCCAGAAAAGTGCCGGTGAGGATTTAAAAACTTAGTTGTTATTTTAGTACATCGTTTACCTCTTATTTCAGTGAATTATAATTGAGATTTTGTTGTTTTTAGTATTACTGTTTCCGCAAAAGAAAACGAGTCAAAAGCTGACAAAACTGAACAATACTACGGTATCAGATATGCTGTGGAAAAGATTGATCCAGTGCTTATCGAAAAGTGGAAGAATTGTGGTCTTCATGATGATCTACACCTTCCATTGCGAAATGAATTTATACCTTCAGTTTTCGAATTGAAGTCTCCTCGAGCAGACACTGTACAGTGACAACAAAACAAATTAATTTGAAGCCGAGTTAAGCTTAATTTTTTTTTATATTATATAGGGAATTATTCCTACTAGGATTATGAACGGAGCTCTAAGTCGAGCCTATTTCCTGCAAGACAGTGAATTTCTACTACCGAAAGCAGTAGTTCGGGTTGAAATTTTTAGGTAAATTAATTGTGGGCGACTGAAGCAAAATCATAATCAGGGAACAAATAAAATTGACTATTTCCCACAGTCCCCTGCCTCTGAAGTCTCCCTTAAATCAGGTCATAGTTGGCCTATGGAAGCGACTTGTGGAAGACTCTCTTTCTGAGGTGACATACAATGCTACTGTAGCTGGACTTAAGTACTATTTACTCGAATCCATCTATGGAGTGGAGGTAAGTATCTTGTTTTAATATAGTAGTATTTTCACTGCCAACATTATTTCAATTTCAATGAATTAAATGTATATTCGTATGTACTTTTAAGCTTATTGGTAGTTTAGTCGCAATATTTCCTTCTCATTTAACAACTTTCGATCAATTTTTTTTTTGTAGATCTACGTGGCTGGATATGACCATAAGCTTGGAATTCTTCTCCAGAAAGTTGTACAAGAGTTTGTTAATTATAGCTGCAAACAGGATAGGTTTGACGTGATTAAAGAGGCGTACTCTCGAAGCTTGAAGAATTGGGATCGAGAACAACCGAGAAAGCATGCTAACTGGTATTTGGGATACTTGTTACGGGAGAAACGTTGGACTCACCAGGAGTTGCTTTCTGCTCTAAAGGGTTTGTGACCTATCAATATAAACTTTGTAACTTGCATTTGGTCGCGACTCAAACTAGAAGTGCATAATTTGTTTCTGTGTTTTAGACGTTACTGCAGAAGACTTGACCAATTTTATGGAGGAGTTTCTTGGAAAACTAAAATTGGAATGGCTTCTGTACGGAAACTTAACGGAATCAGTAAATACAATTCATCGTTTTAGTCGCACTTGTCATTCGATTTTTGCTTGATAAATTGTCTAACATTGAGAATTTTTTGTTAACAGGAAGCGACTGAATTTGTTACACAAAGTCAGAAAGTTTTTGAAAGCAAAGGCACCCAAGGCGTTTCTAAATTAGAGGAAGCTCGTCTAAGAGAACTGAAACTTAAACCAGGTAGATTTTACTTCATAAGTACAGTATTTAAATTACGCTAGAATTTAAAAGAAAAAATGAAATCATTACTTATATAGTGGAAACTCCAAACTTCAATATTTTTCTACTTGATTAGGTTCCGATTTTGTGTACACCGGCGAGCATCTTACACACTCCGAGTCTTGTACCACCGTTCTCTTCCAAGGTAGCGAAGAAGAAACCCGGGCCAACGTTTTGATGGAGCTAATGGATCAATTCGCTTATGAAAGTTGTTATAATCAACTGCGAACCAAAGAGCAATTAGGAGTAAAGCCTACTCGATTAACACTTTTTGGTTAAAACCATTTCCTAACCTCCATCTCGTTTTAGTATTGCGTGTGGACATGTGTACGTAAAGCAAATCGAACTCGGGGGTTCCAAATTCTAGTGCAGAGTGGGTATGAACCTAGTTTTGTTGATGGCCGAATCGATGCATATCTAGAGTGCCTTCATTCAACACTACGTAATATGACGGAGGAGGATTTCTTGCAGCATCGAAATGCTTTAGCAGTGAGAAAGGCAGAGAAACCAAAGGAAATCAGCGTCCGTGCTGACAATCTCTGGTCCGAAATTGAAACCCGACAATATAATTTCAACCGGTATGCAGTAACGCATTCTTCAAAGAACAAAAACAGTTCAGCAGTAAAATATAAAGATCGGCAACTTTTATTGGTTTTTCAGACTAGGTGTCGAGCTCAAGGAATTAGAAACCGTCACTCTCAAAGATGCAATCCAATATTTTGAGGTGCAGCCCTATTTTTTAATTCATTCATGCACACATTCAATTTTATTTGCGGTGGGTTAAATTCATAAATGTTTTTAACAGAGCCTAATTGGTCCGTCCTCGTTGAAGAGAAAGCGTCTCAACGTTCACGTAGTATCTAAAGCAAAGAAAAAGAAGGGAAAGAAACTAGCTAAGCGTTCATCCGATGCAAAGCCGTCAAAAATAATCGAGGTTAGTTTCTTGAAGTTTTCAGTTATAGCAATAGGTATTCATTTTGTTACTACGTTTGTTCTTTAGCGCAATCCAACAAAAATCGAAAACGTTTGTGAGTGGAAGGCATGTCACGATTTTTTCCCAGCTGAACTGGAGGAACCAATTGAAGTTATAGCATAAATCTAAATATTGAGCGTTATAAAAAGCAAGTAAGTTTTGTATCACACTCAAGAAATCCCAAATTATGGAAATTAAAATAAAGGCATATTTATATGGAATGAAGGTTCTGCAACTTCGACGTAATTTACAATCTTATCAGCGAAGAAAGTTTTTTTTTTCAACTTTCTCCGACTTTTATTGTATTCTTTTACGAATCACGAGCACGACACATCTGTAAGCGCTACTACACATTGCGCTAAAGAAATCTTCCTTAGTAAGCGTGCAAGCTTCGAGATGTGCCTTTATTTTATGCGCATTATTTGTCAAAGATGATCAAATCTCGTATGCAGAAATTCAGAGGGCATTTCGTCTTTATAAAGAATAGTTAATGCCTACATTAATTCTCCATGAGGAAATGGGCAGTTTGGAATCCTGTGAGGCCATAACTCATAAGATAAAAAAAAATGAATTTATTAGAGGTTTTGTGAGTCACATGATGATTAATAATCAATAGCTTAATTGACAGGGTGTAGCTGAAGTGTTTAGTTAAATTTTAAACACGCTGTAAAATTGGGAGAGATAAAGATTAACTCTGCGTCTAATTTTTTTACCTTAAGTGCTTTGGCTCCAAACTTAATTTCTGTCTGCGAGCCTTGTTTATATTTTTGTTGTCAAGTTTTTAAGTGCTTTTTAGAATCAAATCAGCTGGAGACTCTGGACAAATTGGACACGAACGAACAACGCTGAAGTTGACCTTACTGGAAAGTTTTTTAAAACGTTTTTTTTTAGAACAAAAAGTGCAAACAGTTGACGATGGAAGAAGCGAAGAAATCGCTGGAACCGATTATGTCACTGTTCAGTGGTAACCCATTCTCTACAGCTGTGGGTCAGAAGATCGGTAAGGGGCTGGAAAATAGTAGTAAATGCTAGTTATTTTTGTCTCGGTTAGTTAGTGTTAATTATGCTGTGAAGGATAATAAGTATATGAACAAAAAAGTATTTGCAAAACTGGCAATTAATGTTATTGTGATTTTCTTTTGTCTCGAATCAGAACAAGCGACAGAAGCTCAGAATGCAACGGAGGATTGGGGCATGATAATGGACATCTGTGACATAATTAATTCAAGTGAAGATGGACCAAAGGATGCAGTTCGTGCAATTAGAAAGAGACTTGGTCAGAATGCTGGAAAGAACTACAGTGTAATCATGTATACTTTGACGGTGCTGGAGACTTGTGTCAAAAACTGTGGGAAGCGCTTCCACGTCTTAGTGTGTCAAAAGGACTTTGTTCAAGACTTGGTGAAGCTCATTGGTAGGACTCTCAGTAAAAAATATGTCTTTCAGTTCATTGTATTTTTGTAAATAAACGTTGTCTGGAACTTAATTTCATAGGTCCGAAGAATGATCCACCGGCGGTTGTGCAAGAAAAGATTTTAGGGCTGATCCAAACTTGGGCTGACACATTCCAAGGTCAGGGTGATCTTACTGGTGTGGTTCAGGTTTACCACGATCTCAAGTCTAAAGGCATCGAATTCCCAATGACAGACTTGGACGCGATGGCACCGATTCTCACTCCCAAGCGCGTAAGTTTACAGCCCATTACCAACTTTTTACTAAAAATTTGGACGGTAATAAACATTAATCTCACATTAAGAATAACGGATTTTTATTCTTGCTCTGTAAAAACTATGTCACTGACTTGGTGGTTGAGTAGTAGGCAATTTGTGCTTATTTGTTTCGATACCGTTACGCATTTCTGTTATTTTTAGAGCGTGGAAGCAGAACCAATATTACATCAGGTGGATCTTGGTGAGCGACAGGTGAGAGACAAGCTATGTGATACAATAATTTTTTGCAGATCTCGTTGAGTCATGTTACTACATATATCCAATTGTTGAAATAGAAATTTTTTTTTGTTATGAAATTATCTGCCCAGTTTACCTTCACCCCCGCATTTCATGTTTTGATCCTAAGTTTAAAGCTTTAGCATACTACCATGTTGTCAGTCAAAGAATCCTCCTCGTCACACTCTAATGACTCGTTTAGTTCTCTAGCATCCAAGCATTCCCAAAACCACTATTTTAATTCACTTTCAGAACTCAGAAGGGCTCGACGGTTAAAAGTTTGGAAATTAAAAAGAATTGCATTTTTTCCTAATCAATGATTCCCCTTTCACCTTCGTTATAACTTCAATCCAAAGATAAAATAAATTTAAGTTTAAAAATGGCTGACACTCGACAGGTGAAAGTGAGTGGAGATCAAGTGGTGAAAATCCGCCGTGACCTGGACTTGGTGCAAGGGAACATGGCCGTATTCGCCGAGATGTTGTCTGAGATGAAGCCAGGGAATGAGGAAGCTCAGGATTTGGAACTGATGCAGGTATGGTATCAATGCAATTGCGTAAAGTTTTTTAAATATTTAAATTAAATATCGGTGCATTCAAAGCAGCTCGTAATTGCACCTTTCCGCGTGTTTGCGTGAATAATCATTTGAGCTTCCTTTGTAAGATTAGAATTATTTATGTTTCATTCAGGAATTATACAACACTTGTAAGGAGATGCAGAGACGAATCGCAGATTTACTCTGCACAATTTCCTCCGATGAGCTAACAGCAGAGATGCTTCATATCAATGATGAGTTGAATAATCTCTTTCTCAGGTTCGTTGCTTGCAATGCCTCTCAATTCTTTATCTTTATTGCATAAAGGCCAAATGCGAAAGTGCATTTTTCATCCTTTTTGCAATTCAAGTGGCACTATAAAGTGGTAGGATAAACTCATAGCATTAACTCTGCGATGAATTTATATCCATGGTCCTATGGTGTAATGGCTAGCACACAGGACTTTGAATCCTGTGATCCGAGTTCGACTCTCGGTAGGACCTTAGTTTTTTGCATTTTATAGAATACATTTTTCGAGACTAATTACTGTGACCATTAATGCTAAACCCTGCATGAATAATTTTTCTTTTTTTTTGATTGGAATAGGTATGGACGCTACCGTAAGAACATTGAAAAGACAGGAGGAGCTCCAGCGCCTGCTGCGTCACTGCAAAAAAATGAATCCGAACCTTCCTTGATTGACTGGGGAGATCCGAAGAGTGAGGTCACGGCGGCCCAAAAGGCGACGACAGTCAAGGACAGTGCCATACAGAAATCAGGTCATCGTAAAGGAGAGGAGGAGTCCGACTTTGACATGTTTGCTCAGTCACGGACGGCCTCTTATGAAAAGTCGAAAACCAGGTATTTGGTTTTAAAATAAGGATCTAAATTGCTTTTGTCATTGGTAATCGTTGCCTTCAGTGGGAGTACGTATGCCGATAACTCGAATGTGGATCAAGGAAATAGTCTAGGAGCAGTAGCGAGGAAGCCCGAACTAGAGGTGAGTTCCTGACGCCAAGTCAGACATTGACAATTTACCTCTTCTCAAGGCTACAGGAAATGTTGGCTTTCTGGATTTTTTTTTCATTTCGTTATGCTCATTACGTTAATTCTTGTCTGTTCTCCTCGGGTGCTTCTTTACGTTCGGTGTCTCTGTACTTTCGTTCTTTTTGGG
Source organism: Bilobella aurantiaca (assembly GCA_021029175.1). NCBI lineage: Eukaryota > Metazoa > Arthropoda > Collembola > Poduromorpha > Neanuridae > Bilobella > Bilobella aurantiaca. The sequence continues at coordinate 8,172 of VYYI01003256.1, forward strand.
GGTTTTGTGGAACAGGAACAAATTATTCAGGTTGGTTGTTGCATTAAAGGAGTGAAATCGAAAGCTAATAATGATTTTGTTTACTTAGATGCACAGGGAATCCGATTTTGATGAAATGGAAGCCTGGCTAAAGGCAAATGTAACTTCTGATTATTATATAATTTAGCATTATAGCTTTGTGCTAAATTGAATAAATTTCAATATAATTGAATAAATTCCAGCCTGGTGCAGTTGGCGGGGAGTCCTTAACAAGTTCAGAATTCGATAAATTTCTACAGGAAAGAGCCAATGCAGCCTCAGAAAACCGACAACCTCCAACGGGAAGATCCAATGTCGATAAGGAGAAGCACGAGAACAAAATGTTTGCGTTATGAACGGTACAATTCGCACAATTGGAGATGCTTCGTATCGTGTTTAATCTTAAGACAATTGGAGTAATAATGTGGAACTCCTTATTCTATATTCCTGTTTCTCTTTTAAATTGATATTTCTTCCAGCAGGTGATGCGTTTTCGTGTTTTTTTAGGTACCTAAACCTAGATTTATCTAGTACGTCATTATAAAATCTAGAAAGAAACCCATAAGATACAAATCGAATTAGTCCAAAGAGTTTAGGAAGTGCTGGACTCGAGTTCGACAAGGTGAATCGAAAATTATGAATTTAACAAATGTATTTAAACTATTATTTAGAGTAATATCAGCATTATGGTTCTAACATGGCGGTAATCGGGAAACCGTATCAAATTCCAATTAAAATCCACAGTATTCAAAAAGTACTTATACTTAATATTTGTAGAGTTTTTGAGTATCTGTCCGTTGCTTCTCGTTTTAATTGTTCTTTAAAGCTAGAATCTAATTCACAATTCATTGGTTTCGTTTAGATATTGCCTACAATGGAAAAATAATTTCAAATTAAGTACATTTATGCTGCAGAATTACTTTTCCTAGGATAGTTTCCATTTAGCTCTCCAATCGCCATTTTCGAGTAGAGCACAAGACATATCAAATCCTCCAGCCCTTGCACCGTGATAGAATGCTTCCCAAGCGGTAGTAACTTTTTTCGATAGAGGATTGAAAGCCGACTGCAATAAAAGTAGTGCAACTGATTTAAGTTTACAATTTTAATAATGTCATTATGATGCCCACTGACCTCTGTATTTGAAGTGAAAATTTGTCCAGCGAGAACGGAACGTGTATAAGCTTCCAGAATGAAATTTGGGGCAATATTTTCAGCGAAGATTACGTTAACGACTTTACTTCGAATATCTCCGATTATGAGAAATGGCTTCCCTTCGCTTTCATCAATTATTGTCATCAATTGTGAGGTTGAAAGGCTTGGAAGTGCCTTCTCCAATGAGATTCCCAAATTTATTTTGAAACCACAAACGTTTCGATCTAAAAAGAAATATTTTAATACTTGTACTCCCCGTTTGCGTAAATCTGTAAGTTACTAATTTATTAACCTTTGATTCCGTGACCAACGATTAAAGATTCGTTTTTGTTTGTGTCATGAACGCTGGGCACCAGACCGGAAGTTAGAAATCGCTGCAAAGCGAACAGGAGCCGACTAGAATTGAAAGCTTCGAGGTTTAGGGCTCGCAGTGCTCTGTAGTTGCCCAGTACATGGAGGAATGTGAAAAAGAAAAACAGTGTCCAAACGATGCTGTAAAAATAAAGTATTTGAAATTGATTAAAAATTAATTTAAAAATATTGGGCTTTGAATTAATCGTAGAATTACAGTTGGTGGCCGCTGACGATTGGGAGGAGTGCAAGACTGACAATTAAGGACACCAAATTCACCAATGTTTCCTGTGAAGCGTCTTTTGCGGACACATCAGCAGCGTTGTTTTTCCTGGCCTTAATAATAATTATATTATTATATTATATTTCTTATTAATTGATTAATGAGTTTAGTTATTCAGTAATACTTGATGCTGCGTAATGGCCGCCCGAGTGGCTCCACCTGCAACGCCGACCAAGGCTCTGGCCACACTTGACAAGCAGAACATGAAGATGACAAGATTCGCTGGAAACAGGGGGGTGATGAGATCCAGGAAAATAGCTGAATCTATACACAGCGAACTACGATTACGTTAACTGAGGAATTGCAATTTTTTTATAATTCTACAAAACTAACCGTTGAGAACGTCAGCAAAGAGACGCCATTTCTTATTATCGTAGTCCAGAGCCGTTCTTAATAAAAAATAAAAACAAAAACGCTTTTCGCTGCTAGTGTTTAATAATGAAAATATTGATTGAAGGAGCGTTACCCTTTTGACCACGTAAAGACAATTCCACTCACCATTCCGCTTCCGCTTTTGAGCAGCCTGAAATGAAAATCATAAATTGACGTTGGCTGGCAGTAACATTTCGATATTAATATTCTACAAATCAAATGAAATTGCTCAATTATCGTTCTATCACTGACAGTATACCCAACCGAAGGATATGTACTAAAGGTCATTTACCATGTCAGCGCTGCTGCCAGCGGTGTCGCTTCTTTACTTCCAACACCGACGGACTTAAAGACAGCTTCTGTTGCAAGAGCCCCTGTAATTGAGCTCGAGAAGGCCTTTCAATGAAAAATAGAATCACAAATTATAATTGTCAAATGATCAATTTATACACAGTAAACTGGACTAATGAAACCTGACATTTACCTGTATTGTGTCGTAGACTTGATACTCGACATAATCGGAGGAAACTGATTCAGGAAAGCCACAAGGAAGGAAAATAGTTCTAAATGTCAACATAAAATTCCATGAACAGCTGGAGCCTGGAAGGAAACCGAAGAAGGTACGCTGCTTTGGGCGTTGTGGTCTGGACAAATCATTTCCAGCGTTCACTAGCTGCAAGATGTCATGTTTGCTTCTGTCATCGCTTCGCTGATATTCCTTTACTTCAGAATATGTCCCACGGTGCTCAGAAAACACCACCATACTTATTCAACCTTTCACTTTCTGGACACCTAACTGAGTGACAGGAGGACGCTCTCTGCGCTTTGCCTGTCTCGAATTCTCTAAATTAGGCAATGCATTGGCTGGCACATGTCTCCAATCAATTCATTAAATGTTTCTAAGATAAACAAAGATCATCCAGCATTTTAATGCCAATTAGAATAATTTTAACGTTTTCGAGGATAACTCACTCCAATTGTTCTTAATACAAAAACATTATTTTTAAACAAGATCGCTTCATTCCCAGATCAGATTGATGTTGGTATTAGATTTTATTAGACCCTTAAATAGACCTAACCTGAAGATCAAAGTATAAATAAGTATTTACCGCGTATTAAACGCTAGTAATCATCAATATTTGTAAGCATAGAAAAGATTGAAGAGCCGGCTGAAATAGCTGAAAAATAGTTTCCGATCAATTATTCTCGCAATTAGCACTTTCCCACTTTGGTTGCGTTTTGAAGGAAGTGGAAATTTTCAATTGGAAGAAGGCCGGGAAGCGGCGGCCGTTTCATTTTCTTCGCGCTAACATCCATGACACTGAACGTCTTATCTACGGAGTTCATAGGTGGATTTGGATCACTTATGGTATGATTTCCATCTTCCTCGAAAAGGTTTCCACGGTTGGCAATTGCCACGGCAAGGGTAATATTGTGCACTTGATTTCGATGGCGAACCAAATTGGAATGCTGCATAAATGTTTTATCGCACAGGCTACACGGAAATTCTTCAGCATCAGTTGGGTGTAAGGCGCCGTGAATCCTCCGAAGATGATCTTGAAGAGCGTCCCTCCTAGGAAAGCTTTTCGTGCAGTGCTCGCATGTGAATTTCTTCTCACCCGTATGTAGAACAACATGCTTTTGTAAGTGCTCGCGCCGTTTGAAACTTTTTGAGCAAAATTCACCTGTGTAGACATCCTCATTAATTAAAATATCTAATTTGATATAATACTAATTAGTGCTTACAGTTGTACTTTCGAATATCACTATGCGCTTCTCTTTGGTGCTGGAACAAGGCTTCCAAGTGTGTAAACGTTCTGAGTTAAAAAAAATCTTTTATCAAGCACGTACAATCTTCATGGCATCCTTATTCAACTAATCGAATTCGAATTTTACCTGGTACACATGTCACACTTGGTGTACGGTTTCTTTGGCTTCGGTTGCATACTTTGCAGCGTCTTATCTGATATTTCGTCCAGTTCTGACTGCGTCAATGCCATGGATGACGCCGTCGTAGCCAATTGTAAGTTTGATGCAGCTGCAGCTAGGAGATCGAGACCAGGAGGTATCTTAACACCAGACAAAAACTTCATCATGGATTCAAAATTCGATTTATTATAACATTAAAGCATACTTACCGGACAGCGATGAACACTGCGTATGTCTGCAATAAAAAAAACACTATTACCGTATTTCCTTGCGTATAAGACGCCCTCGCGTATAAGACGCACCCCCGGAAATTGTCTCAAAGGCTTTCGTGGCGCGAGAAGCTAGCTTTAAAAGGCTT
>VYYI01003257.1:0-12631 GCA_021029175.1 Bilobella aurantiaca
AGTTTGAAAAGACGGTCTTTATATTTGTTTTCTATCTTTCCCTCTCATCCGGTCTCTGGGATCTCTGAGGAAGATGCAAAGACTTCATTCAGTGCTTTTTGGGACTAGAAGTAGACTGTAGCCCAAAGGGAAGATAGACGCTTCACATTTTGTCACTTTATTTTTCATTCATTTGGAATTCGTTGGGAAGTGTGATCTTTGTTTTAGTAAATTTAAGAAGTGACTAGTGGGCTAAGGACTTTCTTTATCTCCACCCAGGACGTTCTCTGATTAGTGACCGGAGGTCTCGACCTACAAAGACACCACTTGCTCTTTAGCTAAATTATTCAGCAGAGCCAAGCATTCGCAAAGCATGCATAAGTGCTATTTTTGCCCAAACAGTTAATGGATCAACAAACTTGAGAGGAGTGGACAATAATTTAGATTTTAATTTAATTTTAAGGTAGTTTTAGTTAATATGTATTTCAAAGAGAGACGGAGGTTTCTGCTCAGAGACATCTTAACAACGCTCTTCCTCGTATTCCTTATAATAGCATCTTCCCATGCGGTGAGTTGAAACTGAATAAAAAATTAAATTCAAATTGCAAATTAAATAGTTAAATTAAAGTGTAATTGCTTGATAGTAGATGATTGCGATGATTGATGCCCTTTGCGTGATGAAAAAAAAAATTAATACTTCAATTGCTGTTATTTCTAGTTTCACAAAGACAATTGCCTCTTTTTTGGATAGGTCTTGGAAATGGGCATTCGCCAAAACTTTAAACAATTAAAGATTTGTTTCAAGATGAAATTTACGCTTCTTTTATTTTTTGCTGTAGTGTCGCTCGAAATCTTTTCGATGCAGAAACATATTTGTGAAGGGTGAAAAGCCTCTTACCTACTATCAATTAAAGATTTGTTTCAAGATGAAATTTACGCTTCTTTTATTTTTTGCTGTAGTGTCGCTCGAAATCTTTTCGATGCAGAAACATATTTGTGAAGGGTGAAAAGCATCTTACCTACTATCTATATAAATAACCCTTTCAACTTAGGGGATGCTTTCAAAAAACAAATTGCTAAAATACTCCACCAATAACATTAATCTTTTCGATTTCGATTCCACACATTTTGGTTTATTTCGTAATTTCAAATGAAATTAAACTACAAGGTTTTTGTTAGGAATGTACTGGATGCGGAACTGGTCCTTGCATATGCAAGGGAGACAAGGGAACTAGCGGAGAAAGGGGCGTTTCTGGAGTCAGAGGTGAGAAAATTACAGACGCCATCTTTAACTTGTTCAAACAGTATTTCTCAATAACAACTTGAATGAAGTACTCTTTAAATTAAACTAGCGGAGAAAGAGGCGTTTCTGGAGTCAGAGGTGAGAAAATTACAGACGCCATCTTTAACTTGTTCAAACAGTATTTCTCAATAACAACTTGAATGAAGTACTCTTTAAATTACATGCACATTTTTTCTTTGAAGATAGTATCAATGGAACTAACCATAACTTAACAAATGTTACCCAATCAATATTCGCAAAGTTAAAATCCATCAAAGCGAAAAGTTGCTCCACTTTAGGGAGAAAAGTTAGCTAAGCATATTGATACAGAAACTTGTTTTTGAGGAAAAGTGGCTCTCTTATAAAATTTTTACTAAACTTCATTTATTTAGCAATAGTATGTAATTAGTTTCCGTACGACATTTTTCAAAAATGTTACTGCATTGTCAAGGACCAATTTTATTGCTCTATCATATCTTTAACTAAATGAATCTCCATCATGAATTATATTTGCTTTGCAGGAATTACAGGATTTCCAGGAGAAACAGGTATAATTGTTCATGAAAGCCCACGTCTTCATTCAATTAGTGCCTGGAAAATATGACTGGTTTCAGGGTTCGATGGGCCGTCTGGTCCCTTTGGCCAGAAGGGTGACGCCGGTTCCGGTGGGGCAATTGGAGAAAAAGGATATCGGGTACTAAATGAGAGGACTTAAGTGACCCATCGTAGATTTTTTGGGTTTGTTAACTTATATTTCATGTTGCTTGGCAGGGTGATAGCGGAGTTCCTGGTTTTGTTGGGTTGGGTAACTGTCGCATACTATCTAAAACAACATTAAATAGTTACAATGATTAAAAAATATTAAAATTTTCAGCGGGGACTCCAGGGCAGCCAGGAAGTGAGGGTGAAATGGGTATGATTTACTTGACATGACAAATCCGATTCATAAAACTACAGTTTTATTTATTAACAATTTCAGGACCTGAAGGCTTTGAAGGGATTCCAGGATGCAATGGAACTGATGGTAAAAAATAACAGTTATTTACGTTTTTGTTAAGCACCTACAATTAAGTTTGCGCCTTATTCTAGGGTTGCCTGGCTTGGAGGGATTGAGGTAGAGTATCTTGGCCATTTTAAATTGAAATAATAATTAAAATTAATTCTCCATTACAAAAGGGGAAATGAAGGAACCGCAGGATTGGTCGGGCTTCAAGGAGAAGCTGGGTAAGTAAAGAGAAAGTACCAAATAAGGTTGTATGATTAATTCGAAATTAAATATTGCAGTGATGGAGGCATAAATTCAGCGGGAATTAAAGGTTTTATTTTGTTAAATAAAATTATAGCTCGAATTTTACTAACTCAATTTATTTAAAAAAAAAAAGGTGATCGAGGTGATGGCGGAAGAATGGGTGAGTGTCATTTAGAAATAATTTCAACTCCATTTACCATTTTCCAAAACATTTTTAAATAAAGGACCCCGTGGATTTCCCGGATACAGTGGTCAGATCGGAATTCAAGGTACGCAACATTACAAAGTTCCTTTTTAACCAATACTAATTTTTGCGCTTGCGCAGGGCCAATCGGAGAAACTGGAGAAGATGGCCTCGCAGGCCAGCCAGGTATGACTAACTTTTCTATTTATTAGAATACATTTTAACTCTTTAAAATTACCTCTGTAGGCTTTCCTGGCTTGAAGGGAGATTTGGGAGATGTCAAACACATTCCTAAAGGAGCCAGGGTAAATAGAGAGATTAATTTCAATTTTATTAATAAATTTTATTTAAACTGAAATTTTCCAAATTAATTTCTGTTGACTTAAACTTGCATTTTCAGGGCGAGTATGGAGATATTGGAGATCCAGGTAAGTTATTGTGATCACATCATATAAAAGCCAAGATTTGCGTGCTTCTAACACCGATTGCAATTTGTATTCCAAACTGAAAAAGGTTCTACAACTAATAAAGGGCACTCACAATAATAAGAATAGAATATTTTACTAGTACTTAATGTCCTGTTATGCCTACTAATGTGTTTCTAAACCAGCAACGCGAACATCAGCTTTGGTATCGAGCAGATTATGAGTACGCTTGACCTCTACCATTTTATTCAGGCCCTCCAGGACCTAAGAGGCCACGCCCATGGGAAAGACCCCCCAACACAACCTACCTCAAAGGAACCCGTGGGGATAGTGGAATGAAGGGTACGAGAGGCAAATGTTGTGACGTGATTAAGGGTTTTAAAATACTAATTTTGCAAACCCAGGTGAAAAGGGCGGTGAGGGCCTTCCCGGTTTCAGGGGCCCCGATGGCATCATCGGAATTCCAGGGTAAATTAACTTTCCTTTTGTAATTGGTAAAGGGAACAAATTATTGGAGCATCTTTGTTTAGGTATCCAGGCGACAAAGGATTTGCCGGAGATGATGGGCGAGTTTGCAAAATAGATTTTATCTTTAAATTTTTCATTTACTTAGTTACATTTCATTACAATTTTCTTCTACAATAGATATGATGGTCCACGAGGAAAACAGGGCCGCGACGGTAATGCAGGTCCTGCCGGAGGGTAATTTTTTCAAAGTACATGATGTGTAATGTTCAAGATTTTTACGAATGGATACTTCCAGCAAAGGTCAAAAGGGTGCTCCAGGATATGTGGGTGTTGACGGCAGTAACGGCGGACTGGTAAAACTTTACTATTTCTGCATAAATAAGATTTGACTTCCTAGTTAATTTTAAACCGTTACAAAAAATAAGGGTTTTAAACTCAACAAAATCAAAATATTAAATACCACCCACTTAATTTGTAAAATTAAAATATCTTAATAAATTGTTGCCGCAAAATAATAGAACAACTAAATTCAAAATTCGTTCATGGTTTAGTGAATATAAAAATATAGTGTACATCGCAATAATTTACCTTGCAGGGAGACGCTGGAGAGGCCGGAAAAAGAGGAATTCCCGGCGACCAAGGATATACAGGTAACTTAAAAATAAATAAAAAGTGCTCTCCCATCTAAACAATACATAATTATGCTCTTAGGCATCCCTGGGGAAATTCTGGAGGAAGAGACACGCCCTGGCATTGGACCGAAGGGTGTCCAAGGCCGCCAAGGGCCAATTGGTTACCAGGGGCCTAAGGGACCCAAAGGCAATGCAGGAGTCGACGGGTTCTGGGGATTACCAGGAAATCCTGGTATAACATTTTTGAATGCTTTAGAGAAAAGCATAAAATATTGCCAAATTCTAGGATTTCCCGGAGAACAAGGTGAGAATGGGCGGAGGGGGAAGCCCGGAATTTCGGTCAAAGGAGAAGCTGGAGCAAACGGTTTTCAAGGAAAACATGGAATCCCCGGTATGAATTTGATGGTTTTGGAAATAAACTTAAGCTAAAACCCACGAATCCATTAGGATTTCCTGGAGCTGCTGGGCCACGTGGTTCGGCTGGACAAAATGGGTTCCCTGGACTGACGATTGTTGGACCACCAGGACAAGATGGCCTCCAGGGTCGAGATGGTCAACCAGGTCTGGCCATTTTCAAACAAGCTTCTGAATTGCAGGGGTTTAAATTATTAGTGAAACGATTTTTTTCCTAGGTATTGTTGGAGAGCCTGGTGACATCGGGTTCGAAGGTAAAACACGCCTATTTTTAAATTAATGTAAATATTTTAAATTTGTAAATATTTTCAGGTCCCAAGGGTTATCCAGGACTTGGTGTAGACAAAGTTGGTCCACGCGGACCCGCAGGCCTACCTGGTAAAATGATTATAACAAATGTTTAGTAGTTTCATTCCAAAAATAAAAGCTTAGGTTTCGAAATTCGTAATAAATAAATAAATACAAATTCTGTTTAGGATTTCCGGGAGACGTTGGCAAGCCCGGTATAGACGCCGTTGATGGAATGGATGGACCCAAGGGTAAACCTGGCGACAACTGTGGGACATGTTTCCCAGGTTTGAAAACATATCACGAATGCAACTAGTGATTCATATTATAAGGACTAAACTACGCAGACACATGTCTGCAAATATGTGAATGTGACATAACCTACATAACCTATGGTCGCGTCCGCGGTGTCGACGAGGTCGTTGGCATCGTGGTCGTGACAATATTAATAAACATCGCAAACATTTTGTTTAGGATTTCCGGGATTGAAGGGGGAAAGAGGGGTAAATATTTTTTATATGACGGATTAGTTGACGATGACTAATTTCTACTTCCCGATTACCAGGAAGACGGCTCGCCTGGATTTCCAGGAGCTTTAGGTCCAGGGGGCTTAGTTGGTGAACGCGGTCCAAAAGGTATTTAATAAAGAGGATTGACATCCATAAAGAATATTGGACTGAATTTATTTTACCAGGTGAAAGTGGCAAACAAGGGCTGCCAGGGTATGCGGGCATTCCTGGACGAGACGGTCTTTTCGGTTTAGCTGGTTTGTTATTAACGGGTACTTTTTTTTTTTTAATTTGATATAAATATTGAATGTTAGGATTTCCGGGAGAGAAGGGCGAGGCTGGAATAGTTGTTTTCCCCGATATTGACCTAATCGTGGGTAATAAGGGTCTCAGCGGGGACAAGGGCTACCCTGGGCCGGACGGGCCCCGAGGATCTGTGGGCAAAGTGGGAAAGCCCGGCGACCAGGGTCCACAAGGTCCCAAGGGAGAAAAGGGTGCCTCAGGCGAAGTAAATTGTCACCAATAACAATTTTCTCTGGAAATATTTAACTTTTTTTTTTGGCAGTTTGGTACTCCCGGAAGAGACGCCAGAGCTGGAGCTCCTGGTAAATTGATTTACTAGTTATTTCCCACTCTCTCTTTTTTCTAAATATTTATAAATTTACCTACCTAAATCTATGCAATAGATTAAAGTTCGGTTTCTACATGAGTATTTTGCCGGAACATTAAAAAAAATTATTATTTCAGGAATGCCGGGTGAAAAGGGACAGCCCGCTGATTTCCTGAATAATCCGGAGCTGCTAAGGGGAGAAAGAGGTCTTCCTGGATTTCCGTAATGCCCCATTTTATAAAATTTAGTAATTGTTACTTTGAGTCGCCTAAATTTGCATAATCATCTAAACCTAATTAGACAACAAGCTTGACAAACCCATCTCGCGACGGGGGAAGTAAAAATGCCCCATTGAAAAAGGGGGCGCATTAAATAAACTTTTTGACCAATATTAGTACTTATTAGTTGTGTCTCTTTCAGGGGTACGGCAGGCAGCGTTGGTGACAGAGGACAAACGGGTAACTATCTATAGGACCTTCTCTTTTAGGCGCTTCTGCTAACGTTACTTACTTTATAGGTGATCCTGGAGACAGCGGCGCCTACCTTCAAGTTGGAGAAAAGGGAGAACTTGGTGTCGCAGGAGCCCGAGGTGAATTACTTTTGGCTCAATCCTGTTAATTATTTACATAAATCAATTAAATACTAGGTTTAAGGGGCGAAATGGGTATGGATGGTGACGCTGGCTTCGACGGCTTTCCTGGTACGAATACAACAAATATTGGCAAACGTAATTGTGTTGTGGGTATGAGGCGCTTGACATTTGATTATTATAATAGGAATTCCTGGAGAAAAGGGAGACGTTGTGATGGGCCCACAAGGGGACGTTGGCTTTAAGGGATACCCGGTAACATAATAAGTAGCAAGCATTTTTTGACGTTTTGAAGAACTTTTCTTACTGTTAAGGGGATGACTGGAGATGCGGGCTTGAGAGGACTTGCCGGGAAGAAGGGTGAAGATGGCATAGATGGAAGACCAGGTACGTGTGTTTGACGCTGGAATGGCGGCTGGAGTCATTAATTTAATTTGAATTTAATTGACTTCAGGTTCGAAGGGAGAACGTGGTGAAAATGGACTCGGAATTCTTCCCGGAGAAAGCGGGCCAAAGGTCTCTTTTCTGCCTGGAATGTTTCACTGAGCACCCATTTTCAAATTAACTGAACTGTATTTGTACGCTGAATTTCAAAGGGCATCTCGGGGCAAAAGGGAGAGTCTGGGCTCGAAGGCCCTGGAGGGTTCGACGGAAGGCCTGGACAAGTGGGCTTTCCAGGGTTCAAGGGCAGCAAAGGAGCCCCGGGCACTGTCGGGATGCATGGAGATAAAGTAATAAGCTATAATCTAAGCTATAAGCTTTTAAATATTTTATACAAGTCTGAAATCCCCGTTTTTTTTTTATTTCAGGGGCCACCTGGAACTTCTCGTCAAGGCCGACCAGGTCTGGAAAGCCAAATCAAAGGCAATTTTCTCTTATTTTAATGAATATTTTTCTTTAAGGGCTAACTGGGTACCCTGGAAGAGTTGGTGCCCCTGGTGAGTGTTTGTTGAACTATTCTAATTAAATTCACAAAACGATAGATTACAACGACTTTTTAACATTTTAGGATTGCCTGGAGTGTTTGGTGCTGTGGGAGAAGCCGGAGCGGTGGGAATTCCCGGTAATTGAATTCTAATTGCATTTCTGGTTATCAATTTGTCCAGCACTTTTAACCGTGTCCTCTTTTTAGGATCAAATGGATTGCCGGGGCCTAATGGCGATATTGGTAGAAATGGGCAGCGGGGTCCGGATGGTGACGTGGGAATGCCGGGAATAGGTGGAAGATTAGGGCCTTGGGGCGCTCTGGGCCTCAAAGGCCTGAGAGGTGACCCAGGAAGTCAAGGTTGGTTCCCGTGAGATTCCTTATGCTGCCACAAAATTAACCTATGAATTTTCGTCGCAGGGTACCCTGGACCGGTAGGCCAGCCAGGAATTGAGGGTTTGCCAGGCCAAAAGGGCGACGAGGGTGAGCTGGGCGTTGAAGGAGAGGGCGGCCCTCCTGGACCCACTGGAGTAAATGATAGTTAAATTTAAAATTATTTTACAGTTAAATTCATTACAATAATTTGCTTCTAATTTAAGGGTGATGGGGAGCGTGGGGTATTGGGCTATCCGGGGACCATTGGAGAAGTCGGTGATGATGGCAGTCCAGGTATTTTGAACACTATTGAACTAAATTTGCTTTGAATCGACGAGATGTACTACTACAATAAGGCATTCATCTTATTACTGCTAACTCATACAGTTTCAGCCGTCATTTCAAGCCTTTTTGCTCCTAATATTTACGATAAATTAGCAATGTTGAAGTTCGCAATTTAAAATGAATGGGCGAATAATAATTTTGGTGTTTACAACACTACTTTTCTCCAGGATTCCCTGGAGAAAAGGGAAGCCCAGGCCTTCCTGGCCAAAAGGGCCTTCGCGGAGACTACGGAGCCTCCAACACCGGCCCAGACGGAAGCCAAGGTGAACGCGGTGACTCTGGCTGGGCCGGAAGGTACGGGTTTCCTGGACCAAAGGTAAGTTTCGAAGTTGCCATGTATATATCTCAATATCAAGTTTCAAATTCCATTCAAGGGCTTGACTGGGGACGTTGGAATCGAAGGTGCACGGGGTGGCAGAGGCGAACCCGGAACAGGTTAAATTAGTTTAATCTAAAGCGTTAGCATCCTAGCTTATTTTTTCATTTATTAAAGATGGCTGGCCTGGCAGAAAAGGAAAGAAAGGCGAAGGAGGGCCGCCCGGTGAAATTGGAACGCCAGGTGTGTTCTTAACAATCATTTAAAAAAAAATGTATGCATGTATTTTGACCAACAATATCTAAAGATAATTTTGGTGTTGTGTAGGGCCGAAGGGTGCGAATGGAATGGAAGGGGACCCAGGAAGGATTGGGAGACCGGGTATCCCTGGAGATATTGGTCAATACGGGCTTCGAGGACGGACTGGAAGCCCTGGCCTTAAGGGCGACGTCGGAGAACCGGGCAACACAAAGGGCCTAATGGGCTTGCCAGGTACAATTTTAACAAAATGTCTTCTGAACATTACAACTTTCCTCCGTTTCACTTTAGGAAAGAAGGGCGTTCCTGGTGACATGGGCGAGCGCGGGGTTCCGGGAAATGATGGGCCGCAGGGTAGGTTTATTGAGTCACCTGATCAGATCAGCTATACGTCATTTATAAAATTTCACGCAGGACTCATTGGGGACGTTGGTTACAACGGCTATGATGGGGCACCTGGCGAAGAAGGACCGGACGGAGAACAAGGCGAACCTGCACCACCAGTCCGTAAGTTTGGGCAAAGTACGGGTTTCCACCGTTCTTTACCGTGTACTAATTTTTGACTTTTTGAAGCGAAACCAATTTTGGGACGCGGCGATGAAGGGGACGAGGGTCCAGAGGGCAAGCAAGGCCGCTGGGGGTTCAATGGCCCGAAAGGAGCACCAGGTTTGAGAATTGCCAATGCGATTCAGCGTAACAGTGAATTCTTGATGCGCATATTTATGCAGGGGACTTTGGATTTCCTGGACTCAAGGGCGAACTTGGAGCCTACGGCCTTCCCGGTTTGCAAGGCGACTTAGGTAATTTAACGCCTTTGAAATTTTTTGAATCCCCTAAATATTGCAATTTATTTCTGCTTCAGGACCGATGGGGAGTGGTGGATTTCCAGGAAGACAAGGTCCCGTCGGAAGGGCAGGGCTAACAGGTTGCATTTATGGTTACTAGAAAAGTGTTTGAGTACTTAATTTGTCGTCAATTTAGGCTTGAAGGGTATTCGCGGTGACCCTGGGCAGGCGTGAGTATTCATTTCAAAACCCTCTACTATTTCTTTGTTTTTAATAAATATGAACGTCCAAATATATTTCAAGTCAACCTGGGCTCGTCGGTGACAAGGGGTTTAGGGGTGAAGATGGATTTCCAGGATTCAGTCCACCTGGAATTAAGGGATTAGATGGAGACGATGGTTTTCCAGGTTAATTTTAGTACTTTAAACGGAAAACCAATTTTGTGGTTGACATTACGAATATTTTAACTAGGGTTGGAGGGCGAGAAAGGTGACAAGGGTATCCCTGGATACTCCTCCGGTGCCGGCAGAGGTCCTCCCGGAGCACGCGGTAAGTTTATCATATATTTTATGCTAAAACTGCTTTAAAATACATTCTCAAATTGTAGGTCGGCAGGGCTTGGCTGGAATTCCGGGAGCTGATGGTTTCGATGGGTACGCACTCTGACTTAAGGCATTCAGTACATGGATCACGACTATTTTAACAACATCATAGGTTATCCGGTGACGATGGGGCCCCAGGCAGAAAAGGGCTCCCTGGACTTTTTGGGGCGAAGGGACTTCAGGGTGACTTTGGAAATCAAGGTTTGGCTGGAGACGGTGGATATCCAGGAAGGGAAGGGCTTGAAGGAGACTCAGCTCCGCCAGGTACCATTTTGTTTATCGCTTATTGACAGTGAATTTTCGGAGTCACACTCACAACTCCCAAATCTATGTTATGATTGGAAGCTAAGCGGACTAATAATTGCCGTTTCGAATTTTTGCTATTCTTTTAACTTATAACCCAAGTTTAGATGTAGCATCGATGATTTTGAATATTGCTCAATTCAAGTACACAAAGTCCAACTGCCAATATTTTGCAGGACCACCACCAAAGTCACGAGGGTACTATTTCACGCGCCATTCGCAATCGACAAGTGATGTCGACTGTCCGAGAGGGAGCAATATGATGTGGAATGGATATTCTCTATTACACTTGACAGGCGACGGCAAAGCACGTGGTCAAGATTTAGGTAAAACCAACACAATGAAAGGTCATTTGAATTATTTGATAAAAAGTGGATTTTTAAAGGTGCACCCGGAAGCTGCTTGCGAAAATTTTCAACGATGCCTTTCCTTTTCTGTAATCTCAACAATGTCTGCAACTACGCTTCTCGTAACGACTACAGCTACTGGCTCAGCACATTTGAACCACTTCCAATGATGATGATGCCGATTCAGGGATTCGAAATTAGGCGCTACGTCTCTCGGTGCACAGTCTGTGAGGCCCCGACACACGTGATAGCCACGCATAGTCAAACGACCGAAATTCCAGACTGCCCTCCTGGCTGGTACTCTCTTTGGACTGGATTCAGTTTCATGATGGTGAGCTAATTTTTATTTTAAAGTTTTATAAAACAAAGTTTATGAACTTTTATCTAATTAAACTAATTATCTAATCTAATTAACAAGTCAAGGAAGATTTTTATGAAAACTTTGTAACTCTTTATGATTTTTTTGATTTCTTAAGTATAACTTATTCGAAATTAATTCTTCATCGATTTTGTTTCGTCGTTGTAGCATACCGACGCCGGTGCTGAAGGTGGTGGTCAACCCTTGGCATCCCCAGGTTCTTGTATCGAAAAGTTCAAGCCCGTTCCTTTCGTTGAATGCATTGGCCAAGGGAAATGTAACCTCTTCAGTACGGCCTCTTCCTATTGGCTAGCTACTGTTCAGGAGCACAATCAGTTCTCCCGCCCAGAACAACAAACGCTGAAAGCTGGATCGCACGAATCCAGAATCAGCCGCTGCTCGGTATGTGCCCGTAGGAGACCGGACACTCCGCCGGAAGTGCCCGACTACGAAGTACCCGACATTCCCGGTGTAGGCGAATTTGGATAAAAAACATTTAATTAACTACCCCATTCAGCTAAAGATTTATATTCAAAATATTTTTAGTCAATTTGAAAGTCACTGCCATTTGCCTTAAGGCAAATTCACTCCTTCACTCGTTTTAGAACACTGCCATTATCACAAGTAACATCAGTAAACCATTTCAATTTTGAATTACATATAATCGCTTCTTTTCTTTATTACTGGTTTTAGTTGCATGCGCGTTTGCTTTAATGATAGATAAGTTTAAGGACAATTTACATGTCACTGTGGCCACTCTGTGCTACAAATTTCTAATTCAACTTATACCTACGTCTATAATTATGGCATGCACAAATAAGTTAGGTCATTCATGGGATTAGCTAAATAAAAATGTAGAGAGCTTGACTTAAAAAAACATTACATATAAATAAAGAATAATATACCAATAGTATAAAATTGATTATAACCTCTCACTTTTAGTATACCGATAAAAAATTAAAAAAAAAGCCATGACTAAATTATTAACAAATCAACGGTAAAACAAAAAAATGAGGGGATTCAAGCGTCGGTTTTACAATAGGAAGGTTAATTTCTACTCAAGTTATTGCCAAATTTCTTACAGAAACCCAAATACGCTTGTTAGTAAATCTATTAACACAGATTTGTTTTAAGTATATCACGTACAGTCCAGTTCTACAATGTTACAAATCCTATATGGCTTTCAAGTTTCAGCCCTTTTACATTAACTAAGCAGCAATTGCGTGTTTTAAAACTAACTAATAGCCATAACGCGATTTGCAATATATATATTACTATTATACGTACACATTTGTCTCCAGTATCATTTTCAGGATTGTAAAGACTAGTTTATGTTAGGAAGTTAATATTTTAAAGTGCTATACAACTTTCGGGTTGCAATTTCTCAA
>VYYI01003258.1:0-12629 GCA_021029175.1 Bilobella aurantiaca
ATTTTTTCATATTATATTCTAATCTGTGTTTTTTTTTAACAAAGCGACGCTTCAAAATATAAATATAGCTTTAATTAGAGCGCGAGCCAAAGAAACAAAAAATAACAACATTAAAGTTAAATTTAACTAGTTTAAAATCTATTGCTTTCTGAGTCGGTAAAGCTTCCAGCGTTCGGCTCCCTGCAGTAATGAGCGTCTTGTGTTTGAAAAAGTATCCAACGTAAATACTGCCTTATGTCTGGACAAGAACGGAAATACCCAAAGATTAGTTAAGGTTAACAACGTAATTTTTAATTAAAGGTGCAACTACTGCGATTTACTGAAGGTTATACACTTCTCACCAGTATAAATCCCTGGAAGCCCATTGGCTCTGCACCCAACAGACATGCTCACGGTTCCAATTTGCTCATACGAGTACTCGCCAGCATATGCTTGCAGAACGCCACCGGCATCGCCCTATCGGGTCAAAACATACAATATTTACAGTCAACAGGTCAATTGCTGCAAAACGTACATAAGCGTAGAGCAGGTTTAAACATTAAATAATTATTAAAATCCAACGCGCAACACAAATCTACTTATAAAAAATAGTGCTTCCATTGGAAACTTACTCCACATT
The DNA here is from genome assembly GCA_021029175.1 of Bilobella aurantiaca. Lineage (NCBI taxonomy): Eukaryota > Metazoa > Arthropoda > Collembola > Poduromorpha > Neanuridae > Bilobella > Bilobella aurantiaca. The sequence goes on from VYYI01003258.1 coordinate 620, forward strand.
TCTTCTGAGGTGGTGGACTGGCGCAGATCGTTCCGTTCGAAATGACGACGCCCTCTACAGCCTCGCTGACTTTGTCCTTACAAGCTATGTCGTTCATCAGTTCTACCTCTGTTTGAAGCAGTTGAAAGCGTCGCGTGGACCTAAATCTTCCACCATTATGTCCATATCCCTTAGCATCGACCCAGGTAACGAGGTGTGCTGTACTGCGCAAAAGCGTCAAGTTCCCAAGTGGTAAACAAATTGGTATTGAGTCACGAGAGTGCTTCCTGGTTTCCGATATGCGCAGTAGAGCAATGTTGTTGACAAAGGTGGATGGGTCGTACTTGGGGTGGATTGCCACTTTGGTTATTCGATGTGTATGAGGACGTTGACCTTGGAGACCGGCAATGGCGCGAAGGGTCTTTGACTTGTGCATGTCAACACAGCTAGCTGCGGTAAGAACGTAGCGATCGTTAATGAGAGAGCCAGAACAGAGATGCTTGGATCGTGAGTTGATTTGAACGACCCAGGGATTCAGATTGACGCGAATGAAGGCGGAGCCAACTACCCCTCCTGCGACAGTTTGAACGCCGCATTCTGGGTTAGTCATATAATAAAATCGATTATTTATGGCATTCAGAGAAAGTTTAATGCTGAGAGTTGAAGTTGCAGTTTTGCAAGCTTTAATTTAATTTTTTGCGTTAATTTAAACCAGTAGTTGTCCAGATAAAATTAATTGTCTAAGTGATGGTACTGCTAAATACTCAATTAGTCGTGTTAAGAGCACTGTTACAGCTTTTAAGCGATCATCTGAAATAGAGAAGACAATGCCAATGTCCTACTGAATACTTTCATAGTTTTTTCGTTTTAGAAATTGTAGTATTGGAAATATCTAATACTAAAGTTGTGGCTTTTAGTAAAATTAAATCTTACGACAATGCAAAATTGCGCTGATAGTTGGCGTGACTGGAATAGGTTCCTCTTCAGTAGAATTTGTATTATCGGGTAAACTCGAATTTGAAATTGTACCGTTTTGGTTTTCTGACATAACTGTATCATGGCTCGGTTCAGTTGGCAATGTAGATGTTTCGGGAGGCGGGGCCTGCGATGGCGTAAATGAGGATGCGACAGATATAGGACTGGAATTTAGGTCCGATGAAACGTCAGAAGAAGTAGTAGCGCTGATTGGTCTAGAAGTATTTTCATCTACTGTAGAATGCATTGATGATGACATATTGTGGCCATCCACAGTGACATCTGATGAAGTGACTGTTCCGTTAACAGTTTCGTTTTCACTAACAGCCGCTATTACTCCACCGATGGTCGCATTTTGTGTCAGCGGCCGAGACAGTACCGCCTGGATGTTCGGCGACATTAGCGTCACCGATGTTTCCACGGGAGGATGGTCGCCTCCGGTCAACATGCAAACACATATGGTCCGCGCAGTTCTGTTCTTTGGAAGGTCTGATTTGAGAGGTCAATGACCCCAGGTCACGCTTCTTTTTCCTAATACTGGATTCATACGACTCAAAATCTGAATCTTCTCTGGATACTTCCTGACTCTGGATACTTCCTGGCTAGTAGCGTAATCTCCACTGAACGAGCCATCCTCATCTAAAATTCACAATAATTAAGATTTACGTTTTCAAACAAACACCTCGAATTTCATTCAGCTATTATAGCTCAAATAAACCTCACAGTCATATTAGCTTACAACAGCCATCGCCAACTTTAGTTTTAAATAAAATTCAATGGAAGTTAGTTAATGTAGTTTTTAAGCTTACAGCTACTGCTCTGCGGTTCAAGTTGAATGACAACTTGGTTGTGGTTCTCCTCGCTAGAGCCAATGGGAATCCTCTTGAGTAGTAGCTCCTCCTCCAATTCCTCTGAACCATCCTCCCCGTCTACTTCAAATGAATTAGGCTCCGCCTCTGCGTAAATGTTAAGCATTGGCCTCCGAGTTGGCATGTATTTTAAATTTGTCATCATGGCGGGGTGCATTGGCATTGGCCAAGCGTACAGTGGGTATTGGAAGTACCCACCTGGAAACATTTGCCTTGCATATCGACTTGTGGTGACACGTGTCGTACGTCGGGTTGGAAAACACTCTCAGCGCTTGATCGCTTGCGCTTGTAAAATTACCCCCAGTGATAAAATTTTTCTGATTTTGAGGAGTGGACTGAGTGGTCGTAACATTTTGTTTCAGTCCAAAAAGCCATTCCAGGAAATTCAGATCCTTTGGGTCACGAATTATAATTTCCGAAGGCGTTTCCCCAGATACAAAATGGAGAAAGCACAAAAATATCAAGAGATCCATTTGTAACAAAAACGTCTCTTTGAATGATCTTTAAAGTATTTTACAAAGCATTTTAACTACCGTTTCAGTATAATAATTGGGTTACGGTTAAAATCACAATTAAAATGCTAAATACCTTCACCTCGCAATAGAATTAAACAGTGTAACGGATCTTGACAGTCACCGATTCGCAAAATGTGTGCCGAGCCAAAAGTTCAAACGTAACTAAAGGTGAATCGGAAATGACATACGAGTTGCAACTCCAAAGAAATTTATAAAACACTTGGTTTTGGTTTTAATACATTAACAACTAACATATTTTACAGATTTAAAACTTTTCTCATCCTACTTTCCAAACCATTCAAATCATCAACAGCTTTTTAACATTTTAAGTGTAATTTGTCTTAAGAGCTACATAAGGCACGTCACCCATCGTAATGCTTAATTAACATATGAACGTAATAGCTCGTGTCGTGAGATTGATTCCTCGGGCAGGTAATTGAAAGAACTATTCGTTGAGTACAAAAATATTAGGTTAGCATAAACCTAAACTATCCAGTAGTCATCAAAACCAGTAGAAGTAAATGTATAAAATGTTGGTTATATTCATCAGCAGTTCATCAATGAGTTGATTCTAGTTAACTAAAAAGTTAAGTAACTGAAATGTTTACTTCCTTTACACAAAAACTAAACAGAGAATGACTTTAGAGAGCCGAAAACGAACCTAATGATTAAGCTAAAGTATAAAATACAAGGACTACCATTTGAGAAAAAAACTCTAGCTCAGTAAATTACAACATAATTCTCTCAGGAAAAAAAAACGTGTATCTGTAACAACTGTTCTTAGCTAATTGAGGTTTAGAAGAAGCGATCAGGACCAGAGCCAAGGACGCACGCACCGTATAATTTCAGTTGCCATCCAAGAGGGAAGGACTACCGCCTCTCTCGCCTCGCGGAGTGACTGTCAATAGAACGAAAAATAGTCTCAATTTCCGAGAACAAAATTACAACCATTTTACATGTATAAAAACTCAAGCATTTCACACTAACTTGGAGCATATAAATGTAAAAGAGGATTTTACCTTTACTTGGAGTATATGGAGAAATTCTGGCAGGTCTACCACTGGTCCGAATTGGAGCCTCGTTCGGACGTGGCCGTAGTCTTGGGTCTGACACCCTTGATGGCGGTTGAGTGACGGAGACGACGGGCGCTGATAATGAAGTCGGCACGGGAACTAGATTCGGGGTTGGCACGGGAGCGGGGGCGGTCGTCACCGTTATAACCGTTTTCGGTTGTCGAATTTGTACATTGGGAGGTGGAGAAGCGTCTGCATCAGTAGCCGGTGTCTGTTCCGGTGAAGACTTTGGGGTGTCTGGCATTTGAATAGGTTGAGTAGCCGGCATTTCCATTTCGTCCGTGTCACTGCTCTCCAGGTCAACGAGCTCAACAGTTCTCTTGTCAGACTTGGACCTCTTTTCCGGAATCTATATATACACACAGTTATAAGGGCTTAAAAGTTCAATCAAGGTTCCTCGGTAAACTTTAGAAAACCAGCTTGGCATTTAAGTAATTAAAAATGCCATTTTGACTTGCTGTTAAATACTAGGCTCACTTGATTAGAAGATGATTTATTTGATTTAGACCCATTCGGTCTAGACGAAGGAGGAGGAACGGAAGCTTTGAACACAAGAGCATTTCGCTCATAACATCGAGTCTCGTTACCAATTGTCTTAAACTGAGACATTGCATTCCGAAACGAAATCAAATGGGGCTCGGAATAGAGCGGAAGAACAAAATCTACTGTCTTCAGGTTTGAAAAGCAAAGCACGGCACAGTCCAAGATGGTTCCAATCCGATGCTTCACGAGATGTGACTCCGACTCTTCGAGTTTGGACAACTCAACTTTGATGACAAGCTCTGAGACTGAGGTAGCACGTTCCAGTTTAAGGTTTACAACAGCTTGACTATTCTGCTTCTGTAGGTCACTATCAATGAAGCATGATGCGCCAAAAGTCACGGTCTACAACGAATACAAAATAAAATCTTAATTTGAACTGAACCTAACGAGGCCAACGAGGGTGATGCTGGTGTATTAGTTCAACTATCAAAAAACTCACATCTATTCGTTGCTTAAAACATAATACGACCAAGGCCACTAATACAAAAAATAAACTGAAAGTTAAGTATAATGGTATAAGCGAGAGCGTACCTTGAGTCGAGGAAATGAGCTGAAGTGGGAGAAGAGCCAGCGAATCGGAAATACGCAGCTTACATGAATTGTACAGACATCTTTGTATGTGTCCAGAGGCAAATTCGGAGGTGGGCATGACAAATGACGAAAACGTATCAAGTTGATTTGATTCCTGGTGAAGTGCTCCTCGATCATGTTATCATGCGTCGTGATGTTACATTTGAAGGAAACTTCTGTTTCCACTTTCATCGTGCCAGTGATCAAATCTTTCGCCTGTGGAACCTCAACATCCGCCAGAAGGATGCGTAGATTGATACTCTGAAAATTTATAATTTAAGATTATTTACGTGTCAGAAGCAAATTAGCTCCTTCCTAGGCCTCGCCAGAGCATGGCGAGTCATGCAGAAAAAATTACCCATAATAAAACATTTGCTACCTAAGCAATTTTAAATACACTCACTGGATATGGTCTGGTCTGATTGTTGTACTTGACTCACCTTATTCGAAGGCACTCCTAATTGAGAAGAGGGCCTCTTCGATGAATGAGATGACCCCTTCCTCGGAGCCGAAGAGGATGGTTTTCTTGATGAAGACATTCCGATTGAAAATTGTATCCAACTGTGGCTTTATACCAACCACCAACAGGGCAATGCAATGAAAATAATCTCAACCTGTAAAACTGGTCAATCAAAGAGTCCGAGCTTGAGCACTGTTAATAATAACGAAATCATCGATAGGTGAGTTGAGTGACTGATAAAGTCAAAAAGTTCAAACTTAAATATTACTAATATTGAATTAAATATTAAATTAATTTTACCAATAAATACTAATGAATAAATAAAGTGTATAAACCCCGTTCTTCTACTCACCAAAAATTTCGTATTATAATCACATCACATTGGGCTGCATCAAGAGTGCCGTCCAGTCGAGTTTAGATCAAAAGTGCAAACTAGACAAAATAAGAAAATTGATTAGGCTCATACTAAAATCTAATTGTTTGCTTCTGAGAGCATTGAATAAGATACTCATTCAGGCAGCTTTAAGAGTAAAAGGTGCTGAATTGGCGCTCTTTAATCAGATGTGTGCGTGAGGGCTTGTATTTTGTTTAACACTAAATAACGCCTGCTCTGCTACCTATGACCACTTTCTGCTCCCACTGCCCCACTTCCATAAGCACTTCTGCTGTCGGCTTCTTTTTCCCCTAAAACCTTCTTATGCCTGTGGGACGGACGCGACGGATAGGCTAGGAGCGTTGGGTATGCTCATTTTTAATCTCCCGAGTTTATACAACGTGTGCTAAGACAATAGTCAACAACTTGTTACTAACAAGTACAAGATCTTAGGAGGGTACTTGTATATCCGAACTCGGATACTGCTTGCTAACGGAACCGATGAGTCATTGGCTCCGCCATGACACTTTACTTGTCCAGTAATGCTCGCTCAGACTCTTATTGAAATTGTGAACAAGGCTACAAAACGGATAACCAATCATGATTAGCAATCAGCAGAATACACCACACGAGAAGGTGCACAATTAACATTGGTGCATTGGTCTACTCTGACAGGCAAGCCAATAACATTTTGAACGCATACAGCGAGAATTTTATGAAGGCCAAGCCGAAGCATTTTATAAAGAGCCCTTAAAGGGGACTGAGGTTTGATAAAGCGTCTCGAGTCTGTATTCCGTGGTCAACGTCCACCTTAACCACAAAAGGTCCTTTGTCGTTTCTAAGTTAATTAATTTTTGGCTAAAAGCCTGTGAGAGGATTGGGTGGAGATGCCCGATGCCCGTTGTTAGCCAGAAAGCAAAATGTGTTGACCTTTACGTACCTTGACCTAGTTCCAAGTCCAACTTCAAGTACAGTCTTCACCTTTGCAATTTGACCTCTGACCTAGCTCCTAAATTTCGTGCTGCTAAACAGCTGATCCATTGTGATTAATTGGTAATTAATTAATTTAGCAGTGACGACTGACAAGCAAAGTAAAGGAGATATTAGGGAGCTCCTTGTGCTTGAGCTAGCGGAGTGTAGACTGTAGGGAGAAGTGAGCTTTTACTAAACTTCAACCCGAGACGTGACATCCCCATTCCCCAGAAAGTGTCCCCTCGCTCTATCCCCTCAGCCTAAAATAACACAACCGAAACAGATCTACCTCATGTCACGGAATTAATTGAGTAATAGCAGCTCTTTAAAATATTATGATTTGATTGATGCCATGTTGAGGTTCACTAATTGCCTCTAAGGTCAAAACCTGAGAGGATGAGGGGATAGCTTGCGAGATAATTATTATTGAGGACGCAGTCAAGGAGGCGTGAAAATCTTAGTTCTTTGACCACATAATTTATTTGCATTTTGTGAATTGATGTGTTAGTGCGCTGTGAAAACCGCCATAAGTCAGAACCCAGTAAAAATTGACCTTGAGTAATACTGCCTAACTTGAAGAAGTCCTCAAATATGAAAGTGTAAAATAGAGCTTGGAATGACAATATGAATACTTGATTTTTGAAAATTATTTAAATTAGAATTATTGTGCCTCTGCATGTTGTTAAAAGAACCTAAATTATACGTCTCAAACGATTTTTTTAAAATTACAAATATTTCATTATAATTTGCACTTGCTTGGAATGGCCCAAAAAATATCCATAGTTTCGGACTGTAATTCTTATGTTATGAGAGGCGAGTTAGAAATTTGAATGATAAATGGCGGGAATATTATTTATTTATTTTTGAGTTAGTTCGGTGAGGCTTAAAGCATTAAAAATAGTAAAAATAAAAAGGTGATTAATTTAATGTTAAATTAATTAAACTTTGAAATTTTAATTTAATCTTAATTTAACAACTCAATTAGTCAAGTTTTTTTAGGCTTTCAGTATCGTTTTGTTGAGAAATCTCGATTTCAAACAGATCCGGCGACACGACTTTTATGTATGGCCGAAGTTGACCCTTGACGGAGTTCTCAAAGATCTCACGGTTCAGTAAGTTATTCAAAGTTTACCTTCGTTAGACGATTTATGTAAAACATACTAATAATTTGTTTTCTTATTATCTAATCTAGGTGTTCCTTGCTAAGGAGTAATAAACTATTGAACTTACCTTTGATGTAATGTTTGCACCAAATGAAGCAAAAGAATCGTCAGAAAATCCTAGAAAACAGCCATGTCGAGCTTGCTCTGATTTCAGATCTTGGGTTAAAAAGAAGAAAGCAACGGTATTTGCAGAGAGAGAGAACAGCACCAACGTAAAGGTGAGTAAGACTAAGCGCAAAATAGTGGAAGTGGACGTTTTCAAATGATTAATTTTGTTAATTGTTATTGGTTAAGCTAATCATCACTATATATATATTGTCACGGGACCTCTCAAAAGTCACTGTGAACTCGTAAATGGGGGTCTATGGGCAATCAGGGAACGACGTAAGGCCAAGACGAGGTCAAAGGTCAAAATAAACCTTTCATTTTGGCTAAAGTGAATGACGATGTGGACTGTACAAGATCTATCCACGGACTAACCTACTACCCTTCCTCTCTCTGGCCAACTACTACTATTTATACTATGAGTCAAGGACAGACTTGACTGACCTTAGGACTAACCTTACGACTAAACTAATTAACTCTGTCTCCAGACTGTGTCTTGTGCCAGTCTGGAGATAATAACTATGACATAACTAACCGACGTGCATAACCTATCGAGTTGAAGGTCTCGGACGACGTAGGGTCAGGGACTGGGTCTACGACGACCGTGACAATATTTTAATTGTTATGTATATATTGCAGGAACCCGATGAGCAAATGTCTCCTCCGAAAGATTGTCCCTTGGATAAAGACAATCTTGGAAATCATACTTGGTCATTTTTACACACAATGGCAGCCTACTACCCCGACCACCCTTCCAGTCAGCAACAGAAGGAAATATCCCTATTTATAAAAATCTTCTCTAAATACTATCCGTGTGACCATTGCGCCAAGGACTTCAGAACCGAGTAAGCATCAATCTTCTGTGTTAAACAATTTTTCACAAATCAGGCTTATAATTGTGATAAGCTGAATATTATTTGTAAGCTTTTCTTGGGTTTAGATTACCTAATTTATATAAAAAAAAAAAACTTATTACGCTCAAAGAAAGAGTAACAATTTGTATTGGAAAATGTTAAAGGTATCGCTGGTGAGGCTGACGGAACTTGGGTTCCTTTCCATAATTACTTATCTAACTTTGAATGTTTTACTTCCAGGATCCGCGTCTCTCCGCCAGATACAAGTTCTCGAATAGGATTTAGCCTCTGGCTCTGTAAGATGCACAACATTGTTAATCGGAAACTTGGTAAAGAGGAATTTGACTGCTCTCTAGTCGACGAGCGATGGAGAGACGGATGGAGTAGCGGAGTTTGCGATGAGTAAAGAAAGTAGTTCTGTTTTTCTGGAAATCGTTTATATCTCATCAGTTTCTGACTTATTTAATGGATCTTCAGTTTCATATTCAACATCGGACAAATCAGCGAAAGAAAACAGATAATTTATAACCTACTACTATTTGTTTGTTCAGAATGATCGATTTTTCAACATTTGCAAAATGCAAACTATTGCAGTGCAAAGTGCAATGAGAATATGTTTTTTTTCTTAAATCAGCTGATTTCATTCACACGAGTCCTGCAAAACTCACGCGGCGTTTTAATCTTATCAAAGTTTATGTAACTCTTTATTTGAAGCAACTAAATTAATTGATTTCTCTCAATTACCTTCGGGAGGACAAAAACGTGTTGATACTGGTCGTGGTCACTGGCTCATTACAACTCATCGTGCCTTGGTCTGTATATTGAAATCGAATATCCAATATCGGCTTGGCTCTATTAAAATTATCTGTCAAGGTAAGGATAAGGAAGGATACATCGGGGCTGGATTGGACCCACCGGTACGCAATGTTATTTTCCCATACGAAGGTTTGGTTTTTAAGTTTTTTTAGAAGAAGTTTTCGCGCAGAGAAACCTATCCTTCTGGCTGGCTGCGCAGGGTCTCTGAAATTCTCTTTGCGTTTGCGTACCGTACGCTCCAATTCAACCGGCTTCTTCTTAAAGTAGCGTATGAATTCTAAAGGAGGTAATTGCAATTTGCAAATTACTGATTACTTAGGTCAACGAAGAAGAAAGGTCCTATTCGAATTCCCTTTGATTCCAGTCATGAGCGTGAAAAGGTTACACCAGTTTTTGACACCAAATGGAGCGAAGACATTGTTCAGGAGAGTCAATGACAATGGAAATGTTCTACGTCTCTGTCGCCATATTTCTGTAAAGCGGTTTTGTCATGCCGACGTTTCATGGAGCCAAACCAGGTCATACGCAGTTCCGTCAGGACAAGATCCAACCATAACGAAGGAGGCAGCTGGACTAGAGTCAGAAGTCGTTCTGAACTATGTCGAGGGATCAGAGCCAAATGTCAAGATCGCTGTGATAGGAATGAATCGTGCTGGAGCCAAGAACTCGATGAGCAAGAACCTCCTCGCAAGATTTGGAGAGTTTCTAAGTACAATTCGTTATGACAAGGACGTCAGAGTCTTGATCGTCCGCAGCTTGGTCCCGGGTATTTTTTGTGCTGGAGCTGATCTGAAGGAACGTATCAAAATGGCTCCATCGGAGGTAGGTCCCTTTGTGGCCAAGGCTAGAGCGTTGATGACGGAACTGGAACAACTGCCCATGCCTGTCATTGCTGCAATTGACGGAGCAGCCCTTGGCGGTGGCCTCGAAATGGCCTTAGCCTGTGACCTCAGAGTAGCCTCATCAAGCGCGAAAATGGGTCTTGTGGAAACAAAACTTGCAATTATTCCAGGTGAAATTAACCTGTAACCCAACTATTACACTCACTGGTTTTCAACGTATACCGTATTCAAAGGGAAATATTGGTTGACTGAGTTTTTGTTATCATTTTAAGTCAATTTTCAACCATGAAAATTAGTAGCGCTTTCAATGTAACAATTATTGATGTTATTCTTGCAGGGGCTGGGGGAACGCAAAGGCTACCACGTATCATTGGCCTTTCGAAAGCCAAGGAATTGATTTACACGGCTCGGATACTTGATGGCGGACAGGCAGCTGAGATTGGTCTTGTCAATCACGCCGTGGAACAGAACCAGGCCGGAGATGCGGCCTACCACAAAGCCGTTGAATTGGCGGAAGAAATTCTACCAAATGGTCCAGTAGGCGTACGGATGGCCAAAGTCTCAATCAGCCGTGGTCTCCAAGTGGACTTGGCGACGGGATTGGCCATTGAAGAAGCCTGCTACGCTCAAGTGGTTCCCACAAAAGACAGACTGGAAGGCCTTGTTGCATTCCGAGAAAAGAGGTCACCACGCTACACTGGCGAGTGACCTACTATCCAATCGTAAACAACTTACTTTATTGCGAATTTTAAAGAGCTTCAATTAAATCAATCCTAGCTCCTAGGGTACCGTATTTAATTTTAACAATTTTAAAAGTCCAGAAAGAAGTAGGCAGGCTCTGAAGTTGGAGTTAGGTAATTCATTTGTTAGTGGTTGTCCACCCTGGCGTGTCGCCGTTGAGCCAGTTCGTGACCTTAAGCCAATCATGGAGTGGTCTGAAATATTCTAGAATTGCTCGAGCATTCATCTTATCCGTTCCGGTCAGGGCTTGCAACGCTTCCCACCAGGGCCGAGAACTTCCCAGCTTCAACATATCGCTGAAAATTAAAATAAAATACACCTATCATTTTAGAAGATTCATAAGTTTTAAGAATTTTAATGGAGGGTGTATCATTTTTACATAATCGGAATTGCTGCAATTTATAAACGATCTGCCATATGTGCAACCAACCACTTGAAGTTTCCTCTTTCGATTTTGGAAAAAATAATAATTAAGATTTTTTCTTAGCATTTACTCTTCAAACTTACAGTAAAACTTTAGGGGTAGGTAAACACAACGTTGAGGTATTACTAAAAAAAATTATTGATTCGGCAGCGTTAGGGTTTGGATTGGATTTGTGAAGGTTAATTTATTGGAAGGTCTAACCTCCCTAGAGAGCCATTTGAATTGAAAATTCAAGAAGTCAAAGCTAAGCAGCGTTTCAGCGTAGGAGCGACGGACTGTAAATTGCAGGAATTTAGCATAGGGGAATGCATTGGGGGTACGGGAAAGGGAAATGGAGTGACCTTGTCTTTGGAAGGACTTTGAAACGTTGGGCAATTTAGCAGCCTTCCTTTCTTTTTGGAATTGCAAAGTGAAAGAAGAATAGAGCTGTCACTGACAGTCGACGCTCCTTTCTCTTTTTAGAATAAACGATTGGTTGCTGAAGAGCCAAGAAAAAGAAATGCCTACCTATCACAAACGCCGAAAAAAACTGTCATGTTTGAAAAGTATGTTCAACTTTCTTTACCTTTAAATTGTACTCTTGAAGTGAACAAACTGATTCTGATTTGTTCAGCTAACAATTTTAATCAATCAGAGTAAAACAATCAGAAGTTGGGTAACAGTGATGATAAGCTAATTAATCCATTTTCAACGTGTTGATGTGGATGTGACCATCCACGGTTCTATTCACGATCAA
>VYYI01003259.1:0-12627 GCA_021029175.1 Bilobella aurantiaca
AGAAGGAGTTGCATTGTTGCTGTCTAACTTTCACTAGCTTAAGAATCTCTTTATTTTACTCTAAATAAATTGCATTGCTTATTAACTGGATTCCATCATTTTATACCAAACCGTCCAACAGAAACTGACTAATACGAAGATGTATCGAAAATTGTGCAGTGGCGAATTTGAGGCTGGGCATAAGGACAGTGCGTTTTGTAGTGAAATAATGGGCGTTACTTCCGTTCCTTTTTGAGTAATATGCAGATCCTCCTCTAATGATAGTTAATTAAATATTTCATCCACTTAGCAAGAACCACTTGGGATTTAAAAAGCACTTCCTTAATTCTAAACTACTTTTTCCCAACCATTCTCCAGCCAATCCCTGATTCCCAAATAATGATTCACCGCAAGCTTTAGAAAGGGAAAACCAGTTCATCCGCATTTCACGGCATCCGGCGCTTGAAACAACGGACGCCACCATTGGCCCATCACTTAAAGGGGTTTTAAACGAAAGAAATGTTCCGGGCGAGGTCACTTGAACGGTTCTGGTGTCAGTCTGGTGTCAAGTGCCGTCAATCAGGGATCCGCAAAAGCGCAGGCGGACACTCCATTAGACTAATCCAATGGCATTGCCCTTAAAGTTTCCGCTAATACGACATTCAGCAGGTTTGATTGGTGTAAGGTAATAACCTAACAGGATGCATAAAAATTCCTAAATAATTTCCGTCAATTTACACAAATTGGTTATTAGTGCCGTAAAACTTCAAAAGAAATTCCAGAACGTAACAAAACATCTCAATCCAACGATTCATCCTAGATTTTTGAATTTCGAGAAACGGTTCCGTGATTGAAAACTGCAAAAAAGAATCGTTTCAGGGGAAAAGGGCAGCATCATTTTTTGATTGGTGAAACTCAACCTAACACCTTTGACCAGATCCATAACGCACCGTCGTCACTTACCACCGTGGCTTTGGCTCATTGCAGTCGCTTTCCCAGCAGCTTGTTTTGGGCCAAGGCACAGGCCGTTGACGTTACAAATTGTGGATATCGTTAGGACCCGAAGCAGGAAGCCGGTCGTCACTGTCATGGTTTCACGGTGGCCTTCCCTTCCGTTCCTTTGTTTCTTTCTTCAATGGTTGACCCTTGACCGGAGAAAAGAAAGGGTGCGATGCGATCAAGTCACCTGTCCAATTCAAAATGGAATTTTTTGCAGGAGAACAATGGATCGAAGTCCAGGTCCGGATTTGGTCAGTATCAGCGGAAGAACAATAAAGAAGGAAACGGGATTGGACGGGTTTATTACCACGCACAATATCGTTCATAAACTACGCTTTTCTAATAAACTGTGGCCGTGTCAATCCCTTTGAGATGACCGTGATTAAGTTTCCATTGTTATTACGTACTTCATTACGACGTCAATCGCCGTAGAATGCCACTTTTCCTCAGATGGGAATGTCATTTGGGAAAACGGTGATTTTGAAGTTTATTGAATTATTAGCACATCATAAAGGGAAGCCTCTGTCCTCTGAATGATTTACGATTTTATGAAATGAAATTAATGAGAGAGCTTGAACTTTTGCCAGAAACTTGTTAATTACTTTCCCAAGTTCAAGGGTACACATTTTGTTGCGTTGTTAAGCCTCATCTATGCCTTAACTAACTATTTTCAATTAACGCATCCAAGTTTTTGCGTTTTTTTTACATTAATATGTTGCATAATTAATGTAAGTGTAAGTTTAACTTTAATTTTTCTTTTGATCATAATTTAATAAGGTGTATTTGCACCTTGCACCGTCCGCATCACCTTCACTGTTCACCCTCTTCAAAATGTTTTTTCTCTTCACTATTTCTTTTTCCGAATACAAATAATGTTCTGCGTCATCCACTTATGTTTCCCAAATATTGGAATTATTAAAATAATTAAAATAATTAACATTAAGTATTTATTTGATATGAATGAGTAATAAATAGATAATTTAAAGAAAATGCAATGTTACGAAGCTCACAACTATTGTTGAGGAATTCTGAAACGAAATTTCCCCTACTTTTTAAGGCGGTGCGAGGCGCGAAATTCCAATTTTTAAAAACCGCACAAGACGCAAAACTTGAATTTAGTTTGTAGTTTGTTTGAAAATTGAAAGTTGCTTTCACGTTTTTAAAAACTTATTTGAACAAGCCAAGCGAGATTTGCTGTTGTAATCGAGTAAAATATCGTTAATCGTTAATTGAATATGGCTGACATACTTGACCTGGACGTCCAACAAGACGAGGCAATGGCAATTGACGACGCAGAAGGAGAGAGTAAGTATTGTCAATCTTTTTTTACTTTATTTTTAATTAATAAATCCACTTAATATGTTCAAAGAGTATTTAAATTCCCTAGTAAAACCTTGGGCAGATTAACGCTGCAGTGATATGACATTCACAAAGTTTTATAATGTCGTTCGTCGTTTGTGCATTTTTCAGTGACCATAACGAAGCTGAAGTCGAAGGTCATCAGTAGGAAGGGTCGTGGCTTTGCCCTTGGAAATGAACGAGAGCGATTTGAGAACTTTGAAACCATTCCGGAAGCCAAGGATGACTTTCCGGATTCAGAGGCACAACGCTCAGTTGAAGGATACATATTGATATGTACTGGACTCCATGAAGAGTCTCACGAGGTAAAAGTGCAGCGACTTCTTTGTTAATTATCGATTGGAGCTTCGCAGAACTAATTAAAGTACAAAGCACCAAGCCGTTGGGCTGTTCTGTTTGGTTAGATTCATATATTTTTTTATAAAGTGATTTAGCTAGATCTCCATACATAACGAGTAGTGCTGGGCTGTTAAGAACCATTGTATCATACCGGCTTTCAGTCTTGTCGCCACACATATTGTTTGTCGTGGGGTTACGCTCCTAAACTGACGCAAACCTAAGTTGTGCAAAAGGATCATTATTAAAGTTTTGCCCCTTGACCCTAGGATGACATCCAGAGCAAATTTATTGAGTTTGGCGAAGTGAAGAATCTGCACTTGAATCTGGATCGCCGAACAGGATTTCTCAAGGTAAATAATTGGCAGATTCATTACTGTTGAAATGAAATCATTGTTCTTTGTCCTTAGGGCTACGCTTTAATTGAATACGAAACCTTTAAAGAGGCGCAAGCCGCCAAGACAGCACTCAATGGAACAGAACTTTTGGGAGCCAGTATTACCGTTGACTGGGCATTTCTCAAGAAACCTAAACCACGTTCTCGCAAACACTGAAGTTTCATGTCATCCAGCTCCAATTCTTTTGTTTACATAATTATCTTTAATTGTCTCTTAAAAAAATTAATTTTGTTTCTAGTAAAGTAAGCCCAAGTTGGGCCATATCTTGGTACAAAATAGCATGGTATTTCAGGAAGTGAACGAACTACTGGATATAAGTTTCTTTATTTCTGACATAACAGCTACGTATCAGTTAAATAGATATGATTACTTGTCATTTCTTTTGTGTCCATCACCATAAATTCATGAAGACTACTGATACGCCAGCATGACAACTACTAACTGACATTTAGTTAAAAAAAAATAGTTTCATTTTTGACCGTTGATAGCGTCACCTGCTCGTAAATACTTTCGGCGATGCATATCATCGATAGATTCCACATAGTAAGTTCCAGTAAACAGGTCACTCACATTGCCTACTGGAGTATATGGCGCTGCAAGTTATAAATACCACCAATCAGTTAAACACCCAAACATGTATTTCTTATGCACATTACAATTAGGCTCAATTTTCTTTACCGGAATGATGTACATCCTGTCTCAACTGCATCGTTTTCGAGAATACAGCTGGATCGATTTTCTGCCTGGACGTAAGCCTCTTTTGAACGTCAGAAACACCTTGTAGAACATTTCTAAGGCCTTCGGTACTAGTCGAAGTAATACGAATGGAATACATGGAAGCAACTGAGCCGGAACCGTAGGAGAAAACGCAGACTCGGTTGCCCAAAAGTTCGGACTCTGACTTACTAATCAAGAAAGACACAAGGCCACCGTAGACAGACGGTGTGTACATGTTCCCCACTTGGTTGGCTACATGAAGAGAGGAGCGCGTTTTACTGTCGAATAAAGCCTGCGAACCAGTAAGCAGAGCCTTTTCCACGTCACGGTCAAAGTACGAGTCTTCCAATTTTGTTTCTCGGAGCCCTTCAAGGCCTGGATAGCTCTTGGTCACTTCTTCAGGGGTCATGGATACAACGTCATTGAGAACGAGCCGAGCCAATGACTTTTGCACTAGCTTACAATAGGGAGAATGGAAGACCACACCGTCAAAGGAATTAAGCGTCACTTTCTCTGACGACCGCTTTTCAGCTTTTTGTCGATATCGCTGAAAACATTTGTCCAAAGATGAAAGATAGCACAAAATGGAAAGTTTGCCGTCAACGCGTGGATACTCCGACTCCATGTCAGGTTTGTAAAAGTCATAGACATGGACGGAGTGCGTGGAGCGAACGCCTGAAATTTGAAATTTGTTATGAAAATTATAAAATTAACAAAGAATCAAAAATAAAAACTTCAACAAAATTGAAATTTTACAACAATATTGTACCTCTTTCAATAACGAGAGGTGCATTTGGACCGACAAGCATCGCTACAGCTCCAGCGCCACCTGTGGGTCTTGCATTTCCGCTCGCGTACACCGCAATGTCGCCTGCGACAACTAAGGCTAGCCTCCCTAAGTATACCGAACAAAACATTTAGAACATGTTCCAGGGACCGCATTTTCAAATCATTAAACAAAATTAGGATTTTAAATTTAACGCTTACCGTCCCAGGCGCTGGACTCAATCCAGGAAATGGAATTGAACAGTGCTGCCGTACCGCCATAGCACGCATTTGTAGAATCCACACCTTCAATGTCTGTGGTCCCAGACGTTGCGAACAATTGCATCAGAACACTTTTCACACTTTTGGACTTGTCCAGTATGGTTTCTGTTCCAACTTCCAGTCGACCGATTCTATCGTATCCTAAACAGATTCAATCAGCAATTTCAAAACAAAATCCCAACAAAAATTTCAAGACATGGTACTGATTTTGCAGTCTAGGGCGGCGGTTTTGAAGTGTTCAACTGGGATTTACCGATGTTATGCTTTTCGAGAAGCTTATTGACGACAGTAAGGCAGAGGGAGTTGATGTCCTCACGGTCAGAGCAGAATCCCATTTTGTCCTGCCCCAAGCCCACGGTGTACTTTCCAGCCGAAACGCCGTCAAAAGTCTCCAGCTCCGTTTGATCCACATACTGTGACGGGAAGTAGAGCTCAATCGCCAGGATTCCAACATCTTCCGGCCAGCATCCAGAACCACTGATCTTTCCGCACGAACTCATGTTTAAAGCTCCAACTGAAATGAGAAGGAATGAGGAGATCTGTCAAATTTGCACAGTGTACGACGCCGTGGAGAGGCTTTGAATCACTGATTTTGACAAGGCATGTCCAAGACGCCTTTATAAAAGCATAAGAAAGTGTTGTTGGAGGATTGGTGGGATTCTGGATGGTGGCCTTAGGCAGAACCACAATCTTCCCTAAAAACAAGGCAGCCTCCTGGATTTCCATTGTCATCATTCAATTCTACTACTACAAGGAACGCAATGAATTGCAAATGCAGCCACTCCATAACTAGTAATAAAAAATTCACACGATTTCCTCCTCGAGATTCCTGATGACGTGGAAGGGAAGTTGGAAATACTGTTTACAACGCTGCGAACAATTCCCAACAACCACTCTCGCTTAATTTGCTCCTTTTACGGATCCGGCATTGAAAATCATTAAGAAATCAAATCGACTTCCGTTTCACGAACTCATCAAATCAAAGTCTTGGCAATCTTCATAACTTTTCCCATGCTTCTCCCATCACGCGAGCAGAGCATGACTTAGGCAGCATCCTCCCCACAGGCATCTGGAAGGTGTGCTCCCAGGGTCTGAAATGTGTTTTAACTCTACCGGAAATACTGCCAATATTCCAAGCGGAAACTTTACAAAGTGCGCTGATCCATAATTGAAGGACGTAAAGCATCCAAAAACTCGATACAAAAAAAAAGACGTCAACGGCCTTTTATGCTGCCAAGACAGAGGGTTCCGTCACTTAGGGACTCGCCGCTGGAAGCTGGAATGTGAAACTTGATCTTACAATAATGCAAAGAAAGAAGATCTAGGAACAGAAGTGCGTTGTTCCTAAGATTTGAAAGGTTTATTTTCTATGGATCAAATCTGGCTCTTTCTTCAATTTTTCTTTGCTGAATTATGAAAGGTCAAATTAGAACAAAATCGCAAGATACTCTATCATCATTTGCTTTTATGAGAGCCTTGCCAGAATTTACAATTTAGGCGGAAATCAAAAGGAGGTCGGGGAAGTCCAGTTGCGAATTGACCAACTTATACTTGAGCTTGAAACCAATTATATTGTACCTACTGCTTGAGAATATGAAAACGAAGGACGACTTGCTACAATATTTCCTTCCAAAGCCCAAACATCATAATTATATGATTACGCAAGCATACCATCATAAAAAAAGCACTTCGGCCAAATGGAAATCTGATGATGATGAGGATTGTCTCGGTGAGAAATGATGGAAAAGGTCTAACTCCATCTTTTGCCTACCTGCGCTTAAAGTTTTGTCAATTATCATTAACACCTTCGATTCCAGCATTCTACAGTCCCTCGTGTCCCTCTTGTCATTCTCACCTTGTCTATCTCAAAAGTGCAGAGACGCTCGACAATCGCAAAATCTTCAGAACAGGTTTTGAATAGACTATAAGACAGCCTTGAGGTCTTCAATGAACCCAGAAAAACATGAAGCTGAAGTCAAGGCAAAGATATGCTTTAGAATCCATTGTCAGACTGGAATTTAAAACAATGTAAACAGGCTATTTGAAAATTTGACGTACTAATGACGCTACGATAATGTGGATTACAGGTCACACGAGGGAACATTAGAAGAACCTCTTTCAGAAATAAGTTTACCTTTAGATGGAAATCGTAACTTGTCAGTGGATGAAAAACAAAATTGTTACATTCAGCACATAATAATAGTTGACCCAAAGATTAGCATCTTGATCGACGGGATACAATTTATAGAGAACACCAGTTTCTTGAATTCAATTTCAAACCTTTTCAGTGTGCTCTTTAACCTCCATATCCGGCAATGTTGCAGCGACATTGCAAGCAACATAGCAATTCGATTCTAATTTAGTAACATTTTCTTTCATGAGTTAAAAAAATGGCATAAAAACCTAGAGAAATGATAGTTTTTTACGATTAACGATTTAAAACGTAAATAAAAAATCTTTTAAAATCATTTCTCAGAAAATCTAGTAAAATATATTAGAAAGAAAGCGATTACACCCTGCCTGCCCTTGGACAAAGTCGTGAACTCCAACTCCTTAATTGCAAAAATGCTTATTGCAGCAATTTGGTAAAATTCCTATAAGCTTTGCGATTTTAAAGTCCAATTGAGTGCTCTGTGAGAGGGATGAAGGCACTTTGTGCCGCCAAGTGGTAGAGACGCGTCGCTCTGAATGTAGGTTGAACTTTAAATTGATTATTTTCAAAACTGCAAGAACAAAGGAAATGCATGATCAAAGTTACAAATTATGTTTCTAAAAATATGCATAAATACGCTCCCGCAAATAATTAATTTGACTTCGCTTTTCCTGCTGTTACTACAGAATGGATTTAGTGATTGTATGTAATTAAAATCAAATCACAAGAATGATACCTCAGGAATATCTCGACCAACACAATCTAACAACATCACTTCAAAACGTACATAATTATTTGAAACGAATCAAAAGGCTACGATTCCAAAGCCTATTTTAAAAAAATGTCAACACTTACACGATACTTGCGTCGTGCCTCTGCACCGTGTCGTCACTCGTCAGTTAGCCAGTTCACCGTGTTGTCCTCCTTCCAGTCACAATGGAAATGAACAATCGATCCCTCTCCCTAACAGTAAATAGCAACAATAAGCGGTAATTAATTATCAAGAAATTTCACTAAAAGTACCGTGCCGGAATGCCAAGTACCGAAAACAATTGCACAAACTCACTTTCACAAGAATATAAACCATGGAGAAAACAATCGTAAAACCTTGTAAGGTTTCACTTTCCAAGGAGTTAATTACAATGACAATAACATTTCAAATGAAACCTTCGAAATTTCTACAATTAAACACGTCCTTGCAAGCAAAATGTTAAAGCTGTTTGCCCCTGCACATAAGGCTCGGTTCAACTTGAAGAATGAAAAATGAAACGACATATCTAAAGTAAAGTATTAAAGTAAAAAATGTTTTTTTAATTTTTGGTTTAATATTTCAAAATGTTTAAATACTACTTTACACATAAATATAAAATACAGCTTTAGTAAGACGAATACTGCAGGAATAAAAATTTAATTAAGATCTGATATTTAAAAAAAACTTGTTTTCTTTTGTATAGGGTAAAAGCGACTGGATACCGATGCTGAATACCGTATAAATCTGTATAATTCCAGGAAGCGAATAAGTGAAAGGAGTAAAATAGAAATGAACCTTGCTAAATCTAGGACCAGTAAAATTGAAAATTATGACATTGAAAATGAAAGCCAAATTGTATAGTGCAAACTTTTGGACTTCTAAAGGACGAAGAAATACCCTGCATTTTCGTAGTGCATACATATAGACAGTGCACAGTAGTAATCTAAATTTGTAATTAACCCTTTAATATTGATTTTGAATTCAAGTAAGTTAGCTGCACTGCAATATCAGGAAGAGGCTGAGCCAGACCCTGACCCCGAACCATGGCCGAATCCATAGAGCCGTCCAGAGTACTTCGTTTGATCAATGTTATCTTCAAAGAACAATTCTTTTAGACGAAAGAAAGCTAAGCCAGTGACGAGCGAATCACTTCCGGCTTGATGTTGGACGCCAATTCTGTCAATCTGCAGCTGATCTGCTAATTCCTGGAGACCTCCTTTAAGGCTCTTACAACTCTTCATCAGAAACTTTAGGTCATAAATGACTGGAAAGAAGACGTTTAGAAGGTCGTAAAATCCATTTTCATTCTCCGGCAAGTTTTGATTCATAAGGATTTTAATTAGATATCCAAAGTCGTAGACACTGTGAAATGTCAGCCATGTCACCGAGTCGGAGAACAGGAATCCAGACGTAAGGCAAAACTCTGCAAAACTAAGGCTCTCGATTCCATCCGTTTCGTGCCTTTTAAATTCAATTCCTGCCTTGGTAAGTAAATCAATACTTTCTTGGGAATATGTGTCTTCGGCAAGGTTAAACTTAAAGTTGAACTGCCAAGTGCAAATGCCCGGTGGTGTTTGGCCATTTTCATCCATGAATGTGACACCGAGTTGAATGAGTCCCAAGATATCTACATTTGACTTCAGAATCTGGTACTGGTAATCTGCAAAATTTGCAAAGTCGCCGATCGGCCGAACAACAATGCCAGGAAATTCCGTATCCAACGCAATGTAGGTGTAGCTTTGAGAAACACGTCTGATAATCGCAAATTCGTCGTATAAGTTCGACTGCCATACATTACGAATTCCTACAACTTCATTTTCGGGATATGATGGCGGCTGATGGTGTCCGTTGTAGAGTTCGATTCCAGTTCCGTGACCATTGGATAATGCCATTTTCAATACTGAGGAAGTGATGGACGAAGTAACGGTAAAGATTTCTTTAACTTTGCCTAGGTTTCTTCCGTTTTCGTGGTCTGCCTCCAAATTAAAGTACAATTTAATAATATCCAATCCAACCCGGTGAAGCTGTTAAAATCTGAGTTTGTCTTTTTGTCAAATTCCATTGAGACCCTTACGAAATCTAATAGTTAAAAGTAACTCTCCAGTCCATTTGAAAGTGGTTATTTAAAAAAGAACGCATTCAGTTTATACAAGTAATAAAGCCTTTACGCTAAATTCTCTTCAGCACACGCCTTATTTAGCCTCTTATTAGCAGCAGCGTGAGTTTTCGTGGTTAAGAGACAAGCGTCCACTCATACTTAATATAATACGAATACACTACTGCAGAGTTCTACTCCAACTTACCGGATCTATCTCTGGAGGAGCACGCTGCGTAAACACCTGGATAATCAAATTGACAATGCCTTAATTGCCAGCGTCACTTAAACAGTTGACCAGAGGACGACCATGGAGCGGGAGGCAGTGAAATCGACTCCAGTAACTATTCCAATTCAGTATTAATTCTTATGCCAACACCAGTTAGCGGTGGATGTTTTTCGTATTTTGTAATGCCTCCTGTACACCTGTCTTCAATAGAACGAGTGTTCCATCCTCCGCAAGAATCTGTAAATTAGTTTAGTTAACAAAATATTAATTCTCAAAATTAAAAACAACAACAATAACGGTACATAATTCATAATAATTTACCCGAATTATCAATTGAAGATGTCTGAAGCGACTTGAAACTTTGATGCAGGCTGTTCTGTTCTAAACTTTTCTAAAAAAAAATGTCGCACTGTTAATTCTAAAATTTGTTTTTAAAACGAATGTCGCTGTCGCTCACTAGACTTGAGTTTGTTAACAGTTGATGAGTAAAGGTTCCACAAATGTCCCGCCTTTTCTCAGTATGCCCCAATCGTAGGTGAAAGTTATGGTGAAAGTAATTGGGGCTCAATTAATTTAAACTAATTCTTTCTCTTACAAACCATACAAAAACCCTCTCATAATGTAATTGATAATGATTTGCCTCAGTGCCAAACACTTAAAAGCAGTAATCATAATTGTCAATTAATTTTTACTTTTAAAACTACAATTTTGATTTGATTGGTAGTTCTTTTTTTTTTCAATAAATTTTTAAAAAATTACTCATTGGCATGTCCTAGTCGAGCTCCAGGAATTGTCAATTGTAGCAAACTTTGACCTAGTTTAAAAAATAACGAAATCAAGCATTAATTCAAAACTTTTTATCACTTCCGTCCTTGTTGGCTTCAATCGAGGAAACAAGAAACAAACAGCTCCATTGACGGGATTATGCAAAGTTTGTAAAATTTGGCAAAAAGTGGGTCTTATTTTCTTACAAAAGCTGCAAATGTGTTGATGTTTGTTTGTCAATTTTTGCGAGTCCAAAGTCCAGCAAGCTGTTAAGTTACATCTACGAGACGTGAATATTTCAATGTCCACTTCACTTTGCATCTGACTCTAAAATTCTGGAGAGGGCTTCTAAGTTGTCCAGGTCATTTTTTCAAAAGTGTCTTGTCCCAGGACAGGATTTAAACGTTTAGCTAAAGGACAATTAATGATGAATCAATTAACGCTGAGTGCATAGGACGCTCTAGGGATCATGTTCGAGAGTCACTCGCTACTCATCCAGTGCATTAGCGAAGCGTTGGATTGGTCTAATATCAAAGTCCAGCATTTCGTCCCCTCCTTCTTGGACTCCTGGACAAGAATTTTATAAATAGGTGACGGATCTCTGTCATCTTGGACTGTTGAGTCTTAAGTCTTGTTGGATCACTTCATTACTCAAACTGTTTGAACGTAGAGAGGTTTCTTCCAAAAACAAAATGGCCGGACTCGCTTTAAGACGAGCGAGTGAGCCGCCACAAAAACTGTTACTACTTTCACTACTCGCTGCCATTTGGCTACTTCCGGTCGTGTCTCCAGGTAAATTTTGTGGAATCGGAAGATTTTCTTGTCCCGTTCCATCCAGTGCTATTGCTGGAATTTATTGTTCACACGACCATTTTGTTGTAATCGATTATTGTGAGGCGACAATACCAGTTTTTATTATGTGAAAGTGTCCTTCATGTGCAATTCGAAATATTGTTAGCCATTCCGCAAATTGGGTTTTATGGATCGAAAAAGGTCGAAATTTTAATTAATTTTTTCATCCAAAGCATGGTGGACGACGTAGAATATGATGTATCTTTTCTCAAGTAGTAACAAATATGCATTTTTTCATATAGTAGTTCAGGATCGCGCTAGGTTTTACATTTGAGGCTTAAAAAACGGGCTTGATTGACCTTTGGAATTACTAGTATTTTTTAGCATTCTAACTACGTATTAAATTAAATCACTTTACTAGAAGGCATCATAGTTTTCAGGAGTGCATTTGACAGGTTTATTAGTTTAATATTTTTTGAACGTTGAATCAAAGCCGGAATGAGCTGAGATGAAATTACTAAAGATTCAAAATTGATTACAATGCTATTCAAGATGCTTAAGTGCTATAAGGATAAATCCTTGAAAACCACAAAAACCATTAATTTAAAATTAAAAGATTGAAATTTCCAATTGCGCTGCAAAGGGAAATCAAGTCCCTGATAAATTTCGCCCTCACCTTTGACATGTTTTCTCAAAATGTGACATGCGCATATTTGCAGACGTTTGCACTGCAAGTCATCACTTCATTCATGTACCTAGCTAGTGGCCTCCTATGACTCCTTCATTATTGAAGATCCAGGAGTGGCAGCGTTCGCTGGAATCTTCTGGGCCTCCAAAAAGTGTTTATCTGACACCGCCTTGCCTGAGGTCACTTGGACCTCCAGCGATAAGGAAGCGATGGCATTTGAGCCTAGAATCTCTATATGACACGAGCCTCGATGAGAATTTTCAGCGCTAACTAACTGCTGCATTAACTTTAACGATTTGTTAAGGTTTTTAGTTTTTTTT
>VYYI01003260.1:0-12627 GCA_021029175.1 Bilobella aurantiaca
GTTCTGTACTCGTTATACGACGCCAGTCCGTAGTCGCGCGTGCGCTGAATGTTGAAAGCGCCAATGTCCAGCCCAAAATGGCGCTTGTCCTTGAGGAGGTACTCGGAAATCGCTGGATCGTAGTACTTGTCGTGACGCCGTTCGGGAGCGATCATGTACCCACGCAGTAATCGCTGCAAATTCACTGGATCCTTGTACAGAATCGCTGAATTGTAGAACTCCTCCAGCGGCAGCTTCTCCTCCACGGCGTACTCCTCATTGGCCAAGTAGATTTGCCCGTAGACGGACGTGTGGAGGCGGAAGGCCGAACCCGAGAACTCGGCGTAGATCCACGGTTTCGCACGGTCGTCATAGTCACGTGAGTAGCCTGGAGCCGAGAGCAAGCCGTACTCCGCCACGGCGTCGTGACCTGTCTCACAAAAAGTTGACATTCGAAATATTGACCCCAAATTGATAAATTCAACAAAATCTTTGTGACCTGGCCAGGTCATTGACCCCAATTTCAGGAAGTTGACCTTTACCTAAAAGTACTGGCAAGTATTCGTTGTAGACAATGTGCTGATTGATGGCAATATTGATGCGCCGTGCCTCCTGAAACAGTTCCTCGTCACTCCAGTACGGATTGAACTGCTGCAGCTTCTTGGCCAGGAAGTTGTGGAACCGTGTCGACAGAATCTGGAACAGTGTGAGTCCCGGGTGCACCGTGGTCCGGAGGTCACCTGACTTGAAGCAAAAACCGTTCGAAGAGTTGAAGCACTCCGCCTGTGGGTCAAGGGGCAACATGACCTCGTCACCTACTCTGCTCGTGCGCAGAAGACCGTCACGGCTCAGCCGAAGCTCATCCGACTGATTCACGGTGCGACCGTAGGTCAGTGACAGGTCCAGATGCGAAGTCTGGTAATTGATCTGTCAAAACACGGTTTTTTAAGTTTAGAAAAAGTTATTTTTGAAAATCTCTAATATTTTAAAATCTTGAAAAAAAGCTTTTTGGCCACGGTTTTTTTTAGAACACCGTGCCCGACCCCTACCGGATTGGCATAGCCCACGGTGCAGGCGTAGTTGGGAGCGACGATGGCACGGGCGAAGTTGAGGCACTGCTCGGGGGTTCTCGGGCCGTAGAAGGGGTCCTTGTCAATGGGAATGGCGAGGCACTTGGGGTGGACTTGGTCATAGGAGCCCTTGTAACCGTGGCAACAGTCCAAAAAGAGTCCGTCGCCGCCTTGGTAGAACGGCGTGTGGACAAGGTCATGTGTGACGAACTGACCCCAGTTGACGAAGAGCATGTTCACCGTCGGCTCCTCCACGTTCTTGTCAGGCAGGGAATTGTAGCGGATGGACCGCGGCGGTGGCAGAGGTGAACCGTAGAATGACTTTCGGATCGAGTGCACCCCGTCACTGTACCTGTAAAGGTCACGTGATCAAATTAAAGGTCATCAAGGTCATTCCTTGATAAAAGTAAAAGCTAAGAAAATGCCTCTTCATTCAACGGTTTCCTAATCTTTAAGACAATTGCACGCACCGTGCGCAACGGTGCACGGCTCAAGATGTAGAGTTCCATATGAATGCAAATTAACTTTAATTGCTGATTAACTAACCGTGGAATGGCGATTCTGCCGAGGATGGTGTTGGACTGGCCATAGTACGGAAAGCGAATGTTGTTGCAGGAGCCGTCAATACTTCTGTACTTGGAGACGTAGCATTTCTGATAGTACGAACTGCATACTTGTCCATACTGCTGCGGCAAGTACTCCAGGAATTCCACGAGCCGAAGACCACCGTCGTACGCCGCGGCGGGGTTGTAACCGTACCTGGAAGTTAATTAACTTCAATTAACAAGTCAATTAACTAAATTAACAAGGCAATTAGCACCGGAAGGTATTTGACTTCTAGAAAATCCACGGTCCAACGGTTTTTCAAAACGCCGTTGCGTGAAAAAGCATTATTTTCTCAGGGAAAAATGTGAAATTGGAAGATGGACGCATGACAATAAATTCCGGATGCAATACAATGAAGCAAGGATCGTAACCGCGTAACCCCGGAAACCACGTAACCACCGTAACCGCGTAACCTACGTAACTTACTCTTTGGCCAAGTACGCTGCGACGCGCGCAAAGAAGAATCCAGCGTCAGCGTACTCCTTGGGGTCGCTGGTGTAGCCCTCCTTGGCGATTCCGTTGCCCCAGTAAGAGGGGTGGTCCTCTTCACGGCCAAGGCCACGGTTGTCATGGAACACGTTCTGAACGTAGGCAGCGGCGTTGTCAATGGCGCTTACAATCGCTTCCAGCGGCACTGGAACGTAGGAGGTGTTGTGTCCATAGCGCTGCGGGCTGAAATTGAGAACGCTTCTGTAGGCCCCGCCCCTCGAAAAGAATCCAACCAATAGGAGAGTCAGGACGACACCACGGAGTGACATGGTGACAGGTCAGGAGCCAGGGAAGGACTGAGGTTCTGGACAGGGAGGTAGACAGGTAGGAAGTTGACATTGACCTTGAGTTGACCTGGACAGAGGCGCCAGACAGGCGTGGACATGGTCAATGGTCCAATTATTGGACATACCACGTTATCTGGAATCGAAGAGCAATAAAATCTTGAGATGCATCAAACTCTTCCAGGAAATCTCCAGTTCAATAACTCTGATAATATGCAAATTAGATGATAAAGCACCGTGACCGTGAAAAACACCGTGATTTACAGTGACCGTTGGAAGGTCATGTTCATAGACAAGGTCACCGTGACGAGCACTATTGCTCTTTTGATTTGACAGTTCTTAGTTCCTGGCTTCAGGATTGAAGGCCGGTGCCCAGCAGCCAATCAGATTGTCGCTGTCATCCGGCGGCCAATCAGAGTCTTCCTCTTGCCGACCAATCAGATTGCGTTTCACAATTTTGTCAGCGGTGCTAGCGCTGGAATTTTAATTAATGCGAAAGCGGAACTTTGTTTTAAATTTTAGAAAAAAGCGGAATTGTTCAATTTTTAGAAAAGCGGGACTTTTTTTTTAGTATTTTAGAAAAGCGGGACTTTTTGAAAACGAGATTAAGTTACCGGAAGAACGATGCTTGAAGTTTTCGATGAAGCGGAAGCGGCCTGTCCCTATTTGAAGCGATTATAGAATTAAATTTTCTAGAAAAACCGTGAAAACCGTGTATTTCAAAAAGCTCGATTGTGATTGGTTGTTGAGCCTACGGATTGTCTACGAGCACCGTTCGCATGAATTCCCAGTGTCCTTGACCCTGACCCATGCTTTCAAAGCGGAAGACAAAGCGCGGCTTATCGACTGGAACGCGGCAGCCCACGGTGCGACAGCCGTCGAAAACGAATCGCGGATCCGAAGCTGAAACGCGGCGGATCGTGTCAAAGTGAAAACCGTAGAAATCCGCGGCGGCCCACAGTTCCAGGGAGGTTGCGTCCTCGGAATTACGGCGCATGCGCTGGAAATAGGCTTCCTTGACACCGTCCTCTCTAGTTTTAAGCCGTGACCGTGGCCAGCAGCAGCAGCGATTCTTGTCGCTTTGGTTCATTTCAGCCACTGGCAGCCTTCCAGCCCAGTAGGCGACAATTCTTGGACCAAAGTGGGTCCACTGCTTACCGATATGGTCCACCGTGGCGGTGCGCAGAGCACCGTGGCAGTGCTCATTTAAGGATAACGCTTGAGCTATGGCGCGAAATAGACAGTCACCGCCACCATCATTTTCCAAAATTTGAAATGCACCAATCGTTTCCACGTTTAGAAATAGACGTTCGGCCATGACACGTGGCTAAGCCTTTTTTTAAACAAGTCACTTTTTTTAAACTGTTTTTTAAACCTTTTGAAAAACGCAACAAAAGAGAAAAGCTGTGCAGAAATTGCGTAATGTTTGATGCATAAAAATGCTTTTGATGTTTTAGATCAAAAAAACAAATTTTTCCTTTGTTGTGGGTTGTTTTGTTTACGTTAAAAAAAATCAAAATTCAAAACAAGCTACACATTCCGAGTTGAATAATTAAAAAAAAAGGCAAAAATTCAATTTAAAAAAGTTAACATTTTAAAAATGGGCTTCTGTTCAAAACAAGATTTTTTGAAGAAAAAAAAAAGGTTCTATTTAAAAACGGGATTCTGTTCAAAACAAGGTTTTTTGAATAATTTTTTTTTTAATTTAGAAAAAATTTCAAAAATATGTTTTCATTTCATTTTTTTAAAACGTTTATTTTGGTTCCTTTTTCAATGGATAGAGATCCAGAGTAATACGCAGAATTCGTGTTCTAAAAAAACACGCGTCCAAGTACTCGCACAGCCGCAACAATTAATTACGAAAATTATAATTACTCAACTAATTGCCTAATTACTAATTACTAATTAATTAACCTCTAATTTGCTAATTACTAAAAATTATACTGGGCAAGTTTGTAATGCTTTTGAGGTGGTCTCCGGGTGGGTGGTTCTGGTGCATAAAAAAAAGAACGCTTCTCATTGGTTCGTCGCTCTCTCAGTGACAGAGGCCACGTGTCACGAGGACGTCGTCAATGGCCACTCTGATTGGTTCCTGGAGAGGGTTCCGCGGCACTTGGAAGATGACCAGGAAGTTTGAGCGCAAGTTTTCAAATTGGATGTTGGCCGTGAGCCAGTCGACGGGGGAGGTGGATTCGTCGCTGAGCTCCACCACGCGCGGTTTTTGGTTGAGGGTCCCCGCCGTAACCCTTAGGGGCGGGGCTCCAGGGGTCAAGGGCTTGAGGTACCGGAAGGAGAGACACACTTGACCGTCCTCCTGCGGTGACATGACACTCCGGATGAAGAGGTTGGACATCTGGCCCGAGGGTACTTGGACACCGAAGCCCCGCCCGAACCCACCAATCACGGCGTCCGTGTAGTTCCAACTTGACCCCGTGAAGCGAATCGGACATTTGGCGAAGTCAAAGTCACAGTAGATGAGGATCTTGTTGACATCGGTCACCCGTCGAACTGGCGGCTCGGCTTGGTGGCTCACATGGCTCACCGCTGTTGGCGGAGCAGATTCTTGTTCGGCTCGGCTCGGAAACGGCTGAGGAAGTGATGTCGTTGGCCGAAATGGATCTTCGACTCGGCTCGGAAAAAATCCGGAACCGACCGTACTCGGATTGAACTCAGGTTCGCGGCTCGGAACAAATCGGGACCCTGTTGTCGGCTTGAATTCCTCTCCGGCTCGACTCGGAGGACTGAGTCGTCCGTTGTTTATCGGCTCGGGTGCGTTCGGAATGAATCGGGCGTTTGCGCTTATCGGCTCGGGTGTGTTCGGGCCGATTCGCGAGCTGAAGCGAAATGGCTGAGGCGTGGTTGGTGGAGCAGGGAAGTTGATTGGCTGCGATGGACCGACCGTGGGTACAAACGATATCTGTGGCGAGTCCTGCGCCCTTCGCCCGCCGTTGGCGTTTTGCGTTTCATAGAAGAAACGGTTTTGGTTATTTCGGTTTTTGCGCGGGAAGTTTGAGCGCGTTTCGAATCCAAGGTCGTTTGACTCGATTTCGTTGATGATTTCGGGCTTTTTCGTGCTTGGGCGCGGCGTCGTGGTTGTCGTTGTCGTCGTAGTTGGCCGCGGCTGAATTGGCGCAGGCGCAGGACTCTGAAATCCGCCGAACGGCGCCGACTGGGGAAACACGATCGCTGACGAATGAGACGCTACAAAAAAAACACGGGAATTAAAATTTTTTGAAAAACAGCAACAATCAAAATCTTTTCTAAAATATATTTAAAAAAAAATCTTCTTTTTTTCAAACGAACATAATTTTGCGAAATTATACGAAAACTGTTCTTTTCCTTAAAACCTATCATTTCCAAAAATTCAAATCATGTCAACGGCATTTTGCAAAAACACTAAAATTCTGATTTTCTAAATTCACTACGTCTTTCCTAATTAATTTTAAAATAAATTCCTAAATAAAAAATTCCCTATTAAAACGACCTTTTCTCAAAAAAATAAATTCAATAAATATTATTATATTGTTATTACTTTTTCTGCTAAAAATATGATCCAGAATAAAATATAAAGAGAATTTGTATTTCAAAAAAAAAGGCTTACACTCGATTATTACAAGATTAAACGCCATTTGATTTTAATTGAATTAATTTACAAGTCGAATTTTCATGTATAGGTAAATTTTTCAAGGGCTGTTGTCGGTTTTTGTAGTTTTGTCTTGTTGAATTTTTTATCAATTTCAAAATTTTTTTATAAAATTCTCGAAATTTTTTACTCTTGTTCTAAACACTTGCAAAAATTCGGGAGCCCTTAAACGGCCCCTTAAGGGTTACGTGGCCCTTTAACTCTTAAATTTTTTTTTTAGAATTTCCTCTAGCCTGTCGCCTACTTTTCCTCTCTCCAACCGTTCTCACCTGTGCAAAGTCCTGGGTACTTGACGGAGCAGGAGGTGCCTTGAGGACAGGCCGAGCAGGGGGGCCCTTGAAGGTACATGGGAGTGGTGACGATGTTGCCGGCAGAGCCATAGTTGCAGATATATAATTTCCGGTTCCACTTGCCGTCGTTAAAGTACGAGTAGCCACACCCCATTCGATCTGTCTCCGCCCACAACATCTGCGTGTAGTGACCCAGGGGCTTGATGAAGCTGAACATAGAAATAACCACTTTTTAGGTAAACTCGGCCACAAAAAATTAGTTAAATGCACAAAAAATGTTAGTTAATTGCAATTAACATACGCCTAAAGCTAATTAGCATATTAGTAATTAAAGTCACGTGTGATTGATTGTTTTTAAATAGTTGCGCGTGGCTTACTGGAAAGACTGGATGTGCGATGGGCTCCATTGAGCCACTTCGTCGTACCAAGCATTGATCGCCTGTCCCCAACTCGCCTTTGGACGACGAATGTTCTCGCTGAATTGGTACAGGTTCTGGCCAGTGAGGAAGCGGGCTGTTTAAAAAAAAAAGTTTTTAAAAATCTTGTTTAAAAAACACCTATTTTAAAAAAACCTTTAGAAAGACCAATATTTGCCAAAACTGGTGGAGTTGCGAAATTTTTTGAAAATTTGTAGGAGAAGTACCACCCTACATTCTACATTTACACGAAGAACCAAAGATAGAGGAGTAGAATGGTTGTGCCTCATTTGGCGCCTCTATTCCAATAGCTCTTAAGTACACCATAAATCCTCTAATTCAACTTAATTTTAAAAAACGGTTTCTTTTACGATAACTCATTTTTGAAAAAAAAATTTTTAAACCATTATTTAGAAAACTATTTTTTTTTCTGGAAAACCATTACCATTTGTTTTTGAAACCGTTTTTGACAAAACATTTCTTGAAAACAATTTTTGACAAAGCATTTTTTTTTTGAAAAACCACTTATAATAGAAACATTTCATGAAAATGAATTTTTCGAAAACCGCTTTATTTTAATTTTGAAAAATTTTGAACACTTACAAACTTTGCGGACACTCCAAACAGTCATGCGTGTACTTGCACTGGTCGGCTAAGCGCTGAGCAGTGGCAGCTAACTCTTCGTCCCAAATCTGTACGAAAAAAGTAAACGTTAATTAACTAATTGCTAATTAACAATCGAGTGCTTAACTAATTACTAATTAACTTTTCCCCAATGTTTACGTTAAGTAATTTGAATGTAAAAAATAATTGACGCAAAAACTTTAGTTTCCTGAAAATTGAATTTCGCACATGAAAAAGTACAACAAATAAAAAATCGAGTTGTCAACAAAAACAAGTTGGGGGATTTTACGACGACATAAATCATGAAGTTACGAGACGTCAAGGAGCCTTTGCGACATATTTATGTCCAAAACTTTTTGAGCGTTGTGCGTGCGACGAATTTTAAGATGAGCTAAAATGTGTTTCAAAATGACGTAAGGAGGGCTCTAATTGGTTGGAAAAAGTTGCAGCACATTGGAGAAAGAAAGTGGGACGCCTGGCACAAAAAAATGACGCAAGTCAGTGTCGCAGGCACTTACAAGTTCTTTCATATTTGACGCAGTTGGTTGCGGTCCAGGCCGACCACGTGATTCCCTTCCGGATGCGACACGGCTCCGATAGGAGTTGTGCATGTCCATGATCAAGTCACGGTCCTCTGGTTTAATTCCAAGCTCAAACGGCGTCTTGCACCGTGGTCCTACACCCTGTTAAAACAGAACACAAAAATTTAAAACAAAAATTCAAACAACATTTAAAACATTGTTTCAAAAGTTTCAAAACGGTGTTGCAAAGACCATTTTTAACTGCCCAACAAAATCTCAAGTTAACTAATATAATTAGGAAAATCCACTATAATCAGCATACACTGCACAGTGTTCTAACAGCAGCTAAGACAAGAGAAATTTTTTTAAACAGTAAACCCCAAATAAAAACTAAAAATAAGCCAATAAATTAAAATAAAAAAAGATTCTTTTAGTAGGGAATCACTGTTCGAAAACTTTATAAATGAGGACAGTGTGGTCTTTTACAAATGAAACAACGCACTGCCTAGTGCCTACACATCAAATAAATAAGATAAGAGAAACATAACTGAACTGAAGTATTCTAGCTAAGAAACTAAAAACAAAAACATGAACGGCGTCAAGCGGAATCAAATAGGAAAAAGTGAACTTAGAAAACAACATAAAACGCAAGGCAAATTAATTAAGAAAAAATATAGTCTTATAACCGGAGTACACTGTTCAAAAGGGAAAATTAAGCAAATTGGAACAGTGTGGAGCACAGTGGTCAAAATGCCCGCAAAAAACGTTACATAAATTGTGTGACACGTGTAGGGCTAATCTTTTGAATTTTAATTACTTTGAGGACTCAAAAGCACTTAAAATTAAAGTGAAGATGCGGTTTGATAGGTGTGAAATATTGTTTTCTGGACTAAAAAAAGTCAGAGAAAATTCCCCTTAAAAATCTTTTTTTGTTATTATTGTTTACGTCTTCAAGGCCTCTCAGAGCTGCCCTTTTCCTTTCTTATGCAAATGAGGTTGCGTTATAGAGACCTACAAACGCCTGTTTCTGGTTGTCGTGACTCGTTCTCAAAGGCAGTTAAAGGAAGGGAAGGAGTTAAGTACGCTAATAATTGCAATTAATGGCTCAAATACACCCATGCTCTACCTGACTTCTCCAATTAACAACAGGTAACAGTAAAAAAAAATAAACAAGTTCTTAATCAATTTCTAAAAATAATACTTCAAAACTTAAAAATTAACAACTTCTGGCCATTTTTGGACAAATTAAAGAAAAATTGCAAATTTCACTGCAAATTGCACCCTTGTCATCAGTAACAAATTTTTTCAGGAAAAATCATAATTCTGCAGGAAAATCATAATTTTACAGGAAAAGCTAAATTTTTGCAATTTGCCTTTACAAGGGAACAATTATTTATGTACCCTTCACAAGGGAGCCATTTAGGCCTAAAAATAATTGGCCCTTCTCAAATTCAACCAATTAGGAAGAAGATGATTTTCATGATTTTGCATGATTTTCATGATTTTTCATGATCTTTATCTGTTAATTTTAGGAAGAGCTTTTAAACCTAAAATTACTTTATAGACCAATAAAAAAAGCTTTACTTAAGTTTTTCGACCAATAAAAAAAACTTGAGTTAATTTTTAAGTTTTTGTTCAATTAGCCTCTTATTAAATCTTTTTTGACAACTGCGTGCTAATGTCAATAAAAATTATACAGAACCACTTTTTTCAAAAACTTAATTGACATCTGCCATAATTTTTTGTGTTCTGCTTTTTTTAAAAGCAGTTTTTTAAAAGTGATTTAAGTTAATTTTACATAATTGCATCAACTTTTCCCGGACACGTTTCCTCCAGGTAGAATAGTGCTAATTGCAATTAGCACCTGCACAATATTTGCTCTAGCACTCATTAACATAAACATTTTATTACCCACACCTGAGAAAGCTACCTGGTGCAATTTTTGGCAATTTAAAAAATTTAAAAAAAATTTGTTTAAAGAAACTTGTTTTGTGTTGGTTTCAATGTTAAAAATTTATTGTCCTATTGTAAAATTAATGGACTTTTTAAGTACAATTAACGTTATGATTTTGACGCTAATTGAAGTTATGAAATCAGATTTAAACCTGTAAATTTTTTATGATGTTTTATAGTCGTGAATCACTGTTCAACTTTACCTGATACTTGCACAGTGTATGTTGAGACGATATTGAGCAGTACTGATTCTGTGAAGTTGGCAGTGGAGCGAATATGGCCACTAAAACTGTCGCGAGGGCCACTGTGCGCAGGGGTAGATTTTTGGAGTCCATTTTCTAGAATTCGAAGAAGCAAAATTTAAAAAATTTTTAAAAACTTTAAATTTTTTTTTTTTTGAAAATCTGCTCCTAGCTGTTACACCTATCCACTGTTTCTATGCACCTTGGTGACACAAAGTTTAGACTGAGCCTGGAGCGGTTCAAAACCGGATTTTGCACAATGGCTCAAAAGTCTGGCGTGAGGGTGGCCAGCGTCGTGGTCAAGGCCCAAGTCAAGAGACTTGTCCGAGAAAGTGGACATTGGCCAAGTGTTGTCCAAGTGGACATGACAGAGGATCTTGTCCAAGTTGACTTGCCCTTCTTGGCCACTCCGCCAAAAGCGGCTGCAATGACCTTTCGGCGTCCTTTGGACTTCAGGAGAGGCCATTCAGCAGCCAAAACAAGAAAGTGACATCACTTGTCCATCAAGGCCTCCCTTGAACCTTCTTCTAAACTTGTTCTAAATTTTTTAAAAATTTCTAAACATCTAAATCCTGCCCTATTTTTCAATTTTTAACATTTCTTTAACAATCCTGGACATACATTTCGAAAACAATTTTTTGTACAAATTAAAAAAAAATTAAAAATTTTCTTAAAAAAAAAATTAAAACAGTTTTTAAAACACATTTAATTAATTAATATTTTCCAAAACACGTTTAGAACGAAATTTTCAAAACGCTGTTTCGGAACAAATTTATTGGTCTAACTTTCCACTTTACAATATTGATGTAAGTATTGTACAAAATTCAATTTAATCATTTAAATCAGAATCATTTAAAAATTTTAAGTCAATTTAAAAAAAGCCTAACGCTTTCGCATTTGAAAAAGCAAAATGTTGTTCTAAAAATTTAGAACAAAAGCTTAATTTTAAGGAACTCATCTCTGTTTAATCAAAAGCAAAAACAAAGCCAATGGGAAATCTGCAATACCTGATTTCTCCTTAGCGTGCCGCGATAAATTTCGTAATTTTTCAAATGTCGTCGAAATTTGTCACTGTGATTTTCTTGCGTTTATTTGATGTCGCTGATGGCTATGATGTCGCTGATGGCTATGATGTCGTTGATGTCGTTGATGGCTTTGATGTCGCTGATGGCTGTGATGGCGTTGATGGCTTTGATGGCGTTTAGTTAATTGCGGAAGGCGTTTCCTCTCCGAATTGTAGCTTCGTTTTGGGAAGGTTGCGTAAATTGGCTACTCGGCGTCCTTGCTCCTTATTTTAGTGTTTTGTTAATGGTGATCTCGTTAAGTAAAATCTCGCGCTGTGATTGGTTGTCCTTTTGGCTGCGGCGTCCTTTGATTGGTCTATTTCCTGGCGGAAGTGGAAAGGGACACGGAGGCTTGCTTGCCAGTTGCTGGGAGACTGAGAAACGAGCATCTCGCATCTTACTCTTCAAATAGGCTTCTCCTCTGCAAAACAAAAGGATTTTTTTTTGCTGTGACCAATGGACCATTGTCCATGGACCAAGATGCTGTGATCTCTGCTGATCTCGCGATGTGATCTTATCCCATGCAGAGGAGTGATGCGCCGTCCTTGTAGGCTGCTCTTGACGAGTTTCCTCTCCTCTGGCTTGCTGGTGCCACCCTGTCTCCTCCAACCAAATATTTAACTACCTTAAACGCTAACAATGAGTTAAGTCATAATTAACTTTGCCAATTAGTTAACTAAAGAGCGACTAACAAGGCGATGGTCACTCAGGCGTGACCTTTTTGGTCACTTCCAAAAAAAAGTGACGGCGTGGGCGTGAAAAACGCGCAAATTCTGCATGCGCGTCACTTCTGGAAAAACTATCATTTTTCATAATATAACATTTTCATATTAACAACATTAATTTTCCTGTAAAATTTCCCTTCAAATTTTTTTTATTTCCGAGAAGTCGATTTTTGGAGTCAAATTTTTATGACGGCGCATAAAATTTGTACGCTAAATTTTGCATGGGCTACTTTTACGTCAAGTTTGGGTAATGCTAATTGTCGCGTCACATTTCGTTATGCTAATTTTGCATACAATTTTTACGTTCGAAATGTATGAACCAGGTCAGTTTTATGACTTCCATAAATTTCGTTTTTCGATGTTAAGCCCCGGCCACACCGTAATGAAACAAGGTCGTAAACATGGCGGCAGCAGTAATTTTTTGAAAAAGTGAAAATGTATGAATAAGTTGAAAAAAAAATACATTGCAGTTAATTTTTTTCGATGTTAAGCGCGGGCCACACCCTATTAAACCAGATCGTAAACATGGCCGCGGCAACAACTTTTTTCAAAAAGTGAAAATGTATGAAAAAGTTAAAAATGACGTTTATAGGATTTTTTTTAAGCTTCGGCCACACCGTGAGAAACAACATCGTAAACATGGCCGCGGCGCAATTGTCTAATTTTAAATTTAGAATGAATGAGAAAAAGTACCTGTAAAGTCAACTTGCACAAAGACGCT
>VYYI01003261.1:0-12627 GCA_021029175.1 Bilobella aurantiaca
GGATAATGCAATCATAGCGCACGCAAGTAGCAATATGAGAGGCTGGAGGTAACATTACTACATGGAACAGTCTCTATTGTCTCTTATGACTACTAGCGCGATACTGTATAAGCGTACCATGCGCTTCTTCAGTTTTAGCTGAAGTGTTCAAACCGCACTACATGAATTCTACACATGAATATCCTTATTTTGTATACGAGAAAACGCGTAAATTATTTCATTACCATGGTCAATTTT
Source organism: Bilobella aurantiaca (assembly GCA_021029175.1). NCBI lineage: Eukaryota > Metazoa > Arthropoda > Collembola > Poduromorpha > Neanuridae > Bilobella > Bilobella aurantiaca. The sequence goes on from VYYI01003261.1 coordinate 238, forward strand.
TCAATGTAAAATGGAGGATTTTAGCTATTTTAAGAGGTGGTGTACTGAAACGTAGTTGTAGTCAAGTAGCTAACGATGATTGAAAAATGCCGTGTGAAGTCAGTCATAATTATGTGCGGTTTTATTATTTCAATACGTAAATTCAGGTGAGGACATAGACTGCAAATGGATCAGAGTGCGGGTACTTCGGATTTTTGCTTGTAAACCCATGGAGCATTCATCAAGTATACACAGAGGTTCCCAAAACTGTACGTCGAATTGACTTTCTCCCTTAATAGGAGGTGAAGGTAGGTGTACAAATCGAATCGACTCGGGGTTTACAGGGCACATGACCCGTCCCTAGAATGTACCAAACCTAAAGCCTTTCGCCCAACTTATGCCTTGTTTCGAAAACAAGTTTTGAAAATATTCCAATTTGAAATTTCACCAAAATCGATTCTGGGAAATTTTACATGGGATTTCCCGTAAGGATTTCAAGCGACCAAAGGGGGGACCCTTTGGTGTTTTTCGAAAAAAATCACTTTTTACAAATTTTTGAAAAATGATTTAAAAATTCAATTTTATGATGTGAGAGCATCAATAGGGAGGGAAATTCAAGTTTTGGGGCTTACTTATTACGAATAAGTGGGGTATTGTCAAAACTATTGAGGCAAGCAGAATGTCACGAAATGGATTTCTCTGGGGAATTTAACATGGGATTTCACACAAGGGTTTTCAAACGACCAATGGTCGATCTTACCGTAGCCGCCATAGCCGGCGTAGCCAAGACCTCCGTATCCGAGCCCTCCGTACAAGTTACCCTCGGCAGTCTCGAGCTTCTCCTTCTTCTCGGCAACCTCTTCGGCGGCAAAAGCCACACAGATGCAGGCGAGGATAGCCACAAGAGCCTGTAAAAATCAAGAAAATCCAACTTTTAGAGGGTCCAGTCTCCAACTCACTGTTCCAAACACCGCCAGTGTGTAGTAGACTGAGCGGGCACAAAATTTTGACAAATTTTTCACTCCTTACGAAGATTTTGGCCATTTTGTTTGTCGTTTGAGTTGAGTCTCGCAGTGAGATGATAATTGATAGTTGAGCTGATATTGCAGGAATGCTTCTGATGCCTCTCTGGAGTTTGCGGCCACCTTATATACACCAGTCTGAGAAGGGCACCAGAACCAGCCGTCCATTTAATTTCTCCGTAATTTCCCCTCACCTTTGCCTTCATTGTCTTGATAACTAGATCTCTGTTTGTCTGGGAATAAAACGGATATAAAAACTACTCCTTTGAAGACAAACAACATTGCAGTAGTAGTATAGTTGTTGTAGTGGTGGTGGTCATAAGTAATGGCACCCCCTTAATCCCACTTGCTCCGCCATACATTACGTATGAACCGGATAGGTGTCCACACTGCCACACCGACACTCGTCTACACACAATCACATTCATGATGGCAGGCCATGGGGTACCTACCACTGCATATACGCATGCACTGGCCCTTCCCTCCCAACAAATGTCATCCTATATACGCATATAACATTTGCTACGAACTTAAGTCTCTGCAATCAAAGTGGAAGCAGACAGTCACACACACACACACACACACACAACAGTGCGTAGTATAATGGAAAAGGTACTACATACAAATATTTACAAGGTGGAAGATAAAGGAGTCCGTGCTAATACGAAATAGGAACAATGCTCATGGCACAACAGCAGCGTGTACGTGCTAAATCATGGGAGGCCTGCTCACGTGAGTCATATGTCAGGTGCCGGTCTTTCCTACCATTTTCGCAGGGAAGTAAAAATGCACACACATTCTCTGTGTGTGACATGACATAATGGCGCATATTCCCCGTCTCTTAAGCATCAAGCCCAAATCACAGCTAATGGGACACATTGCAAAAAACTGAAAATTATGATTGGCCTATCCATCTATATACCTATGATGTTTACATATGCGCCACAGATCCGTCCGAGAGCTCCCCTCCGCTCAGCCTGACATGAGAACACTTACAGCATGGAAAGTAATGACAACACTTACCACATGATCGGCCCTTATTTTAAGTTCAGCAGCACTAAATGCACAGCCAAGGTAGAATAGGATTTTAAGGAAACTACTCCACAGGATCGGCAGAGTGAATGCCTCTCTGTGTAAATGCTCCAATTTGTCCTCAGAACAAGCCTGCCGCAGAGGCGCATGTGCACAGCAGCGGGTCGGACATTTATGTCAGATCAAATACATAAAAGTCATCATGACAAATCTTATAGCCATCCGTGATTACATGAGACTAAAGTAAAGATTTGTTCAAATTTTCAGATCCTTTACATTCTTTTGTCTTTTCACATTTTTTTTTCTGAATCAAAAGGTTTGCTGCTGTGAGGGTGGTGGCTAAAGTGCCAGTGCTTCGATGGAACCGTGGTCATTATCATGAGAGCGCGGCCTACCTCTGCGGTGTAGCACCCAAGGCTAGCTGCCATTGAAACTATCATTTGAGCACATTCCAGAATAATCTGTCCCAAGAAGCTCCGGCATAACCTGGATGACAGCCTGATGGGGCTCAAAAATCAGATCTGTTGGGCCAGAGCAAATCATGTGAGCGGAAGGAAGGCGGACTAATTGTCGACATGTTCACCGCAAAAGCCGCAGGAGGATTTGCTTTGAGAGGTGGGCGGCAGTGAAGGATACGGGAAATGGTTCTGAATTGAGTCAGTGGGCAAATGTGGCGAGGCCCTGGACGACGATGGATATTACTCACTCATTCACTCACTCAACGTTCTCCTCCTCACAATTATATGACTCTCTTTCTTTATTGTGAGCATATTTATGATGATTACATTGAATAATGATTCCCTTGATTCCATCATTATTTTGTCATTTTTTCCAAGCAATAAACTTCTAAATGTTTTTATAATGGAAATAACCGGAAGTTGAACAAATCCAGTCTCCGCTTCGGTGAGCTCCGCGGAAGATGGGCTCAATGGCACGTGGTGTGGGCTTGCTCAAGATGTCTCATTTTCGGTATTCCCCAGTTACCTTCAAGGTAAATGGGACAGGAAATGTGTGGGCTAGGATATCGGTCATCGTGACTGCAATGATGAGCGCGTGTGGATGAGGATGTTGAACAAGTTGGGCGGTTGGGTGGGAAATTACCGTGGCACTTTTACTTGTTGTTGTTGATGTTGTTGTTGTTGTTGTTGTTGTTGTGATGGTGACAGCGACACGGTAAGGGGGCTAGACTTTGGGACGGTGTGGTAGCAGTGAGAGGAACTGCCGAGGATTTTTTCTCACATTAATAAGTCGTATAACACAGCCATAATAGAGCCTGCAGGGATGAGCATGGAGTGGTGGCACACTACCTCCTGTGAGTGAGACACGGCAGTCATATGGAGTCAATAATATGATGACAGATCCTGTTCCCAATCGCTCCTATATGCAAAAAGTATAGCAAGGATAATTATAATTGGTATGATTCTATGCTTTATAATATTAATAATAATGATAATAATGAAAAGTACAAGTTCTTAACAAACAGTTTGGGTCTAAACCACCATGGTATCTGTGAGGTGTGAGGAGCCAAGTGGTGCGCCATTAGGTACATCCTCGAGGTATATAATTAATTAGAGGCTCCCACACAAACATGCACGCTTGGAGACAGCTGCTCAGACCGAAGCCATAGTGCCGCCGCTCTATACATATACTTGAATTGGTAAATGTCGAAGAAACGTGCTCTGCTTTAAAACACATTCACATAAATAACACTCGCAAAGCTTTTTTCCCCTGAAAGTGCGAGTAAATCCTCTCTTTGAACGGCATCCATGCCGGCATTATTATCACTAAAAGTCCGGGAGCATTGTAACTTGTATGATCATGCGGCGGCGGCACGCCTTGGACGCACTTTCGCAGTAATTAGTGACACGGTAAGAATATTTATACCTATATAGAGTGAAATTTTCCGCAAATTATTTTCATGCCCTCTAGCATTATGCTGAGAGTCAACATCATTTTGGTCGAGGTGTATCAAGAGAAGACATGAAGGAGGTTCACCGTGAACTGGAGATCAGGGACTGATATTCATATAAACTTGATTGTTTGTTTATTTATTGTTGTTGTTTATACGAGAAATGAGTCTCACACCATGTTCAATGAGAAGCGACACGCGGCTGGGAATGATCTGTATTGTAGATGGCGGGAGAAATAAGGGAATTTTTCAAAAAGGAAAACAAAAATCATTCGTAAAAGTTTTCGTTTGGTACGGACCGTTTCATGAGATTTTGGAGAGTAATTATGCTGATGTAATCGTACTCTGTGATGTCAAAGAACGGACTACGGCTATTCGCCCATAGGCGCAATTTGTGAAGGAGTTGAACCAAATTCTCCTGAATTACTCTTATTTTAAAACAACGCCCGATCAATGGCAAACCAAACGTGGTTTTCCCCCTACGTTTTCACATTACTTCACTGCATTTTCCACCAGTCATGCTCACATGCAGAAGGGACACAGCGGGAATGACAAAGCAAGTACCTTGAACTGCCATTGCCGTCATGTGTCAGAGAAAAAAGAAGCCCAGCTTGCCTTTCCGCAAAGTCACGAGATATTACGGGTCCTAATTCATCTCAACCTTCTACAAATCTCATTGCTCCCAGTGTTGACAGACTGTACTGGGACACCGTTTGACCCGTCTCTACAAGGGTTTTGGTGAGTCACGAGATATTACGGGTCCTAATTCATCTCAACCTTCTACAAATCTCATTGCTCCCAGTGTTGACAGACTGTACTGGGACACCGTTTGACCCGTCTCTACGAGGGTTTTGGTGCTACCCAATTGTTAGCCAAGAATTACATCAGAGATATTTGAGCTCGTGTTTTGTTTTGTTTATTTTTTTTTGAATCAAATGGTCACCATCCGTTCCGGCTGATTCGTTCCACTGCCGGCGCTTCCAAGACCAGTTATAAATCTGACTCATTCAAATATGTGCTCTTGTTTTACATGCTACTGATAGCTGAAAGCTTTCCATTTCTTTACGTGTAGCCTTGTGGCTGGAGCTGTGGGTTAGGGAACTCTAGACTGTGTCGCTGTAAAATGTTCCGCATCGTTGTGATTCGTCTTGCATAATAACGGACTTTCCCGCTCTGAATTTGACTCATTGTCCCAGTTTATTACGACTCTGCGGGTCGTGGTACTGAATATTAATTTGCAGCGCCGGGATGGAAGGTGCTGGTGAGGTATTATTGAAGGCAGGCGTACCACAGCAGACAGGGGTAAATGTTTATCGGTTGGAAAGTAAATTTTCAACTTTAACTTCAATAATAATTCTTTTCAGACTCGAATGGGATTTTTTTTACGCTGATGCCAGTTCTTGTTGTTGTGAAAATGCAGTTGTTGTACTTGGTGGCCGGACCACTGGGAGTAGAGGGTCCGAGGCAATTTGGAATTGACGGATGATCGTTGTTGCGAAAGTTGAATGGTGCAGGAAAAAAAAACTGATCTGAGCGGTGGTGGTGGTGGTGAAAAAGATGTGAACACGTTTCACGTTGAATGTCCATCTGTGTGTCGTGCGCTGTCTCGATCCAATGATGATTTCGAGTGAGATGATAACTGGACTGCATAAAAAAGGAGGACAAACCCGTTTTGAGTCCTGGAGGCAGTGTCAGTGGAGAAGTGGGTAAAGACGGGACGGAGCAGTTCATCTTCCTCGTGTAATGACTATTTTTCTTTCAACTTCCCACTGAAAGAATATCTGGACCTGCGTTAATTATTATCTAATGGTGAAAATGTCGGTGATGGGCTGTGAGCTTCTGCGACTGTGAACGTATTAAAAATAATCCCATTTATTCATTACTACCCTCTGTTGCCACGAACCCCGTCCTGCAAAAGTTTTTTTTGGAATAACAAGAGATCAAGTCTCGGAGTGGTACGGTAGCATAATCTGTTTGCTGCATATATGTGTGTCGTTCGGTATAATTATATATCTGCGGAGTGTGAACGTGCATCCATATGGATGCTGCAGTATTACACGAATTGCACATTTGCAAATAAGAAAGGACTCACCCACCACAGTTTGGAAAACGAGCGCCTGCTGCCGAGTTGATGTGTACACTTAGCGACAGGTCGTGGAGAAGGCCAGGAGATTATATAAGTTGGCAATAGAGAAAAGATAACGATTCCTGTAGAGATAAATCAAATAGTATTGCTCGAATCGTGCAGTATTATCCCATGCAAATTGAACTGATTTAATTGTTTGGAAATTGACAAGATGGTCAAACTGGATTTTAAATTCAGAGGTTAGCCTTATTCGCAGTTGTGCTCAATAAGGGCCCTAATACCCAACGTGGATGAGCGGAGGTTGGCTAATGGGCGACCGAGATTAATTGTTTTACTACCGGTGAAACTGAATTTACGACTGTCGAGAGACAGTAGGTGTGCTACTGCTCCATCGTCATTTGCCGCATAAAAAAGCCGACCACCAAGGGGCTGAATTCAATCTGTTCTGGTGCCCCTGTGCCCCGCGTATAATGGGTTACCCAGCTACGTCCTCATAATTGTTTTTATCTAAAGCGAGCATCAAGCGGTAACTAATCGGAAATTATTGAATGAAACAGTTGCAAATTGCCACACAATTCCATAGTTAGCGCGTGCAGGTTGAGGGCACTTTCCTTCACGCCTTTTGGTCACTGAACCTTGGAGCGCGTCACTGGCAGAGGGCTGCCGCTGCCGACAAGTGTGGATGTACATGATGGACCACCTTTAGAACTTTGGGGATCAAGAGGAATTTCTGGGGCATTTTACTCAAAATGTAGCAGAGCCGAAGGTAAAGGGTAAAACAACGGAAAGCAAATAACAATGGTAACAACAACCAGATGAAAACCTTGGGAAATTGTCTTGTTGATCGAGCAAACATTTTGGCGCTAGCTCGAAAATGTCGACCTGATCCAGGACCCTTTCTTCAGTAGTGTTACGTGTGTGGGGTCGCCCGAGTGAGAGTATAAGCACGTTAACGACCACTGCTGAGTGTCCACATGTCCATACTCACGCTTCCTTTCCATTTCACACAAGGGAATCCAGTCTTATAGGCAAAAGGGGTGCTTTTCCACGTCAATAATTCGTCAAGAATCTTTACAACGTCCAAGTATCCACTCACGTAATGAGTCAATGCAACCGCTGATGTGCCGGTGAAGATTACATGCGTAGGCACGAATTATTGGCTTCAATAATTACGGCCCACGTGGAGTGTGTAGAGAGTGCGTGTTTCTAAGCCTGCACGCACTCAGTAGAAACGGAAAGGTTCAATCAAATTCTCACAGATAATCAGCTTCATTTGAACATGCAACTTGAGATCTCATTGCCATTCATTCCAGTGCTTCTGAATGAAAAACACACCCACGAGCACACATGTCTTGATTGGTCTCAAATTTTTCCAACGGCCCACATGGCCATATTATGCACTGTTATAACAACGAGTAACTCGGTAGTGAGCCACGCATATTATCCCCTGCTCGTACAGTACTCTTGAGTTTAGGGCGGGGAAATAATCATTGCAATCCCCCAGTCAAGACACAAAACACTGTCAGAGATTAAAATAAACATTAGTTCATACTGTTTCATTATCCCAGCAGAATTCTGGTCCATTGCACATTGGTTGAAGCCAACGATCTTGTTTTTTCTCACAAGTTGGGTCCAATTAGAACAGCATATAACCTCAAGCCCACTATGTGTAGGCATATATATATATGTATATATGTATATAAAGGTAGCTGTATGATGTGTAACAATTTTAGGAAATCTGTTATAATTATCTCTGCTTTATATTAATGTGAAATCATCCCCTGGTTCACACGCCGTCTCCCTTGACGTGAAAAGGTTGATGTAATTGAGCTGGGGTGCAGTGAGCGAGCCATAGACTGTCGGCGGCTGTCTGAGGAACGACTCATTGGGCGGGCGTCATCAAATAGACCTGTTTCAAAACTCAAAAGAAGTTCGCATTGAGACTGCATTACGTGTGAAAAAGTCTGATCTGGTGGTGGAAAAATTAGAACTTGACCTTCAATTTGGGGATTGGGAGCCCTCCTGCTAGTCAGGAAGACTGACTGACTGACTGAGTTAGTTCTGAAAGATGGGAATTCGTTGCGGTTGAGGCATCTCTGCAGCTCATCTTCTCACCCAACGTAAACGAATCCCTGTGTAGAAGCTATAGGAAGGTGATCAGGATAGAGTCACACCCAAATGAACCCATAGCATTCTATTCTATTACATACCTTCCTTATCAGCCCAATTATGCAAGCCTGAGTACCGATTATGAGCAAGGGCAGATCTACCGTGCTGAACGCCATTTGAAACACCAAGTTGAATAATCCGGGATCCGAATCGTCATGGATGTATACATTTGAATGAGTAGAGCCCAGTCAGACGGAGTTAGTTGGCGGATCTATGACAATCGCTTATGATGACTTAAACGGAAGCCAATACGGTCAATGATTTGATAATTCCATCAATTCAGGATTCGCAATAAATAAAGAACTTCATATATACGAGAAAAATGTGTTTGAAATTGATTGAGACTCCAGATGCTTGAAGTGGGATCATGGCGAGTTGAAATTACAATTACGTAATCTCGTTACCACGAGGACACATAAATTCTAGCCGGGAATGCGTGCTGGTTGTTATATGGGCGCTGTACAAGGGACTGAAATCCTAACCACCTCGGCCATCATTAGCTACGGTCAACAAATAATTATGGAAGGAGGATATCTTTGGCCAACAATTTCACAAGAATGAACCTTGAAAGCAGCAAACAATTACGCTGTGAGAATTGCTCTTGACTGCCGAACGGAAGTTCTCATGTAAATAGCTCCTCTGCACCAGCAGGAATCAACGCGAAAATAAAATGGTTGTAATATGCTGAAAAAACAGAAGAAAATTAAGCTGATCCAATATTTAACTCTATACTCCCTGGCTAATTTTAAACTTGCTTCGTTACACGATAAGGGTCTCATAATTATTTTAATTACGACTCACTTGCTAATCATCGTACACATTACGTCAGAGCCGAGAAGTAAAAAGTAAACGACTGTCTCTACATATTTGATCGCATGGAATGGATCGCCATGAGAATGTTACACTTGCGGCGCAAGTCTCTGTGACGTCATCCTTCTTCCTCTGTGGACCACTAAACTCGAAGCTGCCAGTAGGTGGATGGAAACAGCCAATATTGTTCAGCAATTAAATAGTCTTATTCCCGGAACTTGTTTTGTGGATGATCGTTCAGGCTTCCCTGTGAACATTTTTTTGTCAATCTAATACCGATCTTACTTAGTGGATTTATCTGAATTTCCCAACTTTTATTCTGAGTTTGGTATTTACGCTCTTGTTTTGGCCATGGCCACGGTCCCTGGTCAGTTTAACTTCGGTGAATTACAGACTAATTATGTGGAAAATCCAGGGGTAGGCTTAGGAAGTATAAATAAAGTGCTTTAGATGTATGTATAGTTTCTCAGAATTTTTTTGATTCTGCTGGAGCAGTTCTACCGCGAAATCTGGAATTCACGATATTTGTTAACACTTTTTCTATCCAGTAATTATGAACAGAGGCTTACAGGAGCTTGAGTAGGAAAATCGACACGCTGCTGGGTTGAATCTTGATAAGGGAAAATTTACTTCAAAATCAAGTCCTAATTGCTGAAAATAGCAAAAGATGCAAGGACGGGTCAGGATTTCATGGACTAGGCTTCCATCCACCGATAATGCAACTTTTGTTCTGCGTTCTGCAGCAGATTTTTATTTGTGTAAAGATTAGGATTCGAGATTAAATTTATGTAGAAGAAAATCTAAATGTTGTAAGGTATGTAACAACATACTCCTGCCCCGAGCCAGGGGTACAAGGTGTATGTCTCCATTGTAAGTGCAAACTCCACGCGGAGTAATCAGGAGAAATTCCAGAAAGATGCAGTTTTCCTGATTACTGTAATCATGGCGTGCTGCATTCCACAAAGATTTGGGAGTGCACGACTGAATAGTTGAGCTGAGCAGAGAGAAAATTGATGCAAGTACTACGTATAATTTTCCACGCTTAGCCTTTGCATAGTGTCCCAATTTCTTCAAATCTTTGGCCGAATCCAAACTCATCGCTCTCCTTGACGAAAGAATTATTCATTTCCGCCTAAATCATATATGCTAGTTTTTCAGTTAGACTTGTGTAAATAGCGTATTTACCAGCATGTGATTTATGCTTAAAATCAAACTCTCGCGAACTGTAAGTTATTTTGCTGTGAATATAACACTAATAAATATATAAATGAAGAATTTGTGTGGAAGAGTACAGAGTACATCCTGTTTATTGCTTAAGGTTTGTAGATGAAAACTACCAGTGTTGTATGTGAAATGAGGAAATGTTTTTCCTCGTTCTCATCGGTTCGGGTATCTACCACGGGTCGTAGTATGTATAATTATGTAAAGAATTTTTATACCTTTGGAGACTTTTAATGTGATCGTGTACCGACGTTTCACTATTTAATTGTCATAATGAATTATGTGACTCTCGAGTCTCACACGTTGCAAAGTGTGCCATTATTGTTTAGTAGTAAACAGTGTGTGTGTGAGAAAATTGAGACTAGTATTTCTAGACAATCTTGCTTTTCAACAGGGAAAACAGTGTTTCAAGGACTGTTAATTAAAAAATAATTTTAGGTTAACCACAAGCGATTTGTCTCATCAGAATGGGAAAGCTTACCTTATACATTCGGCGTTACATGATTACTTGGTGAGCACTGTGCTCACTCTTCCATTGAGATAAGTATTGTTGTCTGGTATTTTGAGACAGACATGTCAGAGTTTATAGAAACCACACATGCCCTCATGACTAATCTCATCACAAGGTTATCAGTATCAGAAGTTTTTAAGCTTAAACCCTTCTCATTGAGCTTTGACTACCTATTCGGACTTTATAATTATTATGTTTACTTCAATTTCATCATTGTTCTTTGGGCGGAAATTCATCCCTTGCTTTGGAGCCAAGAATTTATTTTAGTGAATTATTATTCTCCTGTGGAAAATATTTACCACAGTACTCTTGACTCCTTGACATGACCCAAGATTCTAGAGATGTGCAAAACTTTTGACTATTTTAATATTTTAAGTCCACATACGCAGCGCCATAAATTATGTAAGAGTGATCATCTGCTATTATCAAATTCATCCTCGGATGCACCGGAAACGAATCTTCATTTTAATGTGGTCTACAGAATCTGGTCATCATCAAGATTTAACGAGAAGAACATCGACATAGCAAACCACAAAGGTACTGGGGCGAGGAGCGGGTCTAACGGCAAATGTAGTATGCAGCGATGAATTGGGGGGAATCAGTAGTGTGTGTATAGAGCGAAATCGAATCACCATCCACCATCCCATTGTTGCTTGAGTTTAACCGCCAGAGTTCTTCTCCTGTACTCACGCTCAAAGTTGAAGGAACTGCTGCAGGAGTCGGAATGCTGCTCCTGATATAGTTTCGTGTGAAGTAGTCTAATGACAACAACGATCCATAATAATTCAGTTTGGACGCAGTGATTACCACAGTGTAAACAATTATGAAGTTGATTGAAATCATTATGGTGCATCATCATATCACCATCACGTTGTTCCTAATTCACCTCTGCTGCTCAACGTCCAGCTGGGATTGTTTGTTTACACGGCGCAACGTACAGACAGAAGATGGACGGTTCAGAGGATCAGAGGTTACTCACTCACAAACATTCATACAAATGCAGATTCGATCAGCTCATAATAATGCCCTCAACTTCGACCTCATAATAAAAATGATTAATGGGAATGTGCTGACAAAATATTTTTGCCCTCTGTTGCTCGCGGTGTGCCGTCGGCACGAGCCAGATATACATCTACTGGCTCGAAGCTCTGCATGCTATTCATCATTCGATAAAGTAATTCACAACACCGTGTGAACTTACAGTCAACATCTACTGGAATATTCTATTGAATTGATCCATTGTGAATTATAATGCCGTTGATTTGTCAAAGTCATATGGTATATGGTTATATCTAGCCTACGAATTTCATTCCATCAATTATAGGAAGTCGATAACTCTCATGTGCAAGCCTGGCAAAATTCAGTGAGGACGTCTCGAAGAATTGAAGTTATACCTCAGAGCTAAACTGGATGAGTTGACAACCTTTCAAAATAATAATTCTCCATGATATCTGTTGACACTGTTGAAAAGCAAGATTGTCTAGAAATACTAGTCTCAATTTTCTCACACACACACTGTTTACTACTAAACAATAATGGCATACTTTGCAACGTGTGAGACTCGAGAGTCACATAATTCATTATGACAATTAAATAGTGAAACGTCGGTACACGATCACATTAAAAGTCTCCAAAGGTATAAAAATTCTTT
>VYYI01003262.1:0-12624 GCA_021029175.1 Bilobella aurantiaca
GAGGTCGGCTCTACAACCAATAGAGCACAGCACGACTAGAGCAAAGTGCAACTTTGGATGCTTGCTTTGCTCTGCCCGTGCTCTTAAGGGCAAGAGTAGCGCACACACAAAGCAAGAGCAAAGCAACTCTGGGTCGTGAATTTTGCTTAAGCACTGGGCACAGCCCAGCACAGCATGAGTAAACCACTGACTCTGGATCCGGCGTAAGTAGATTGGAAAATTTCCTGGCATAAAATAGATACAGAACCTTAGCTTCGAAAAGTAGTCAAATCTAACTACGAAAATCTATACTGATGAATAATATAAAGTTCAGTCTCCTTTCAAAAGTAAAATTTCCGTCCCATCATACTGATAAGTAAAACTGAAGTCAATTTTTATCAAGTTCAGGGTTACTCCCTTAAAATATTCACTCTGCCAGTTGGGGCGGTTTGCTAGTGAAGACGTCATCTTCAAAGGCACTCTGAAGATGCGTGAGGAAAAACAGTGATGTTCCACAAACTTTTACTTTGGTCGTAAACAACAGGATACTACTTCGTTACTATCTCATATGAAGAAATAGTGAAATCCGCATTGCTTTTTACTGTCTCCCAGGATTCAATTTTCTACCTGTCCTATACTGCAAATGCGTTGAGCACTGTTGGCAATACGATGCTTCTCCGAAGTGTCAGTCCAAATATACTGGTTTAGACCAAAAAGAGACTTGCGTTGAAAAAAGAAAGAAAGTACATAACATTGAAAAAGGAACGATAGGTGTGATAAGACCTTTTGATTGGCAGCTCACTTTCCCTATGTTGGTGTTTAATATCCTGTTTAAGTCATTTTCCAGACTTTACTTGACATGGGTCCTTGCTTATGCATTCCCAATTTAACTAATGGTAGGGTAGTTAGTTTAATGCGAACTATCAAGAAAACAAGAGTGTGAGATCTTATCCATGAAATTTACGACGGCTATACATTGTTTATGGACTCCACGGAGGGATATAAATTATATTTTATCGGAATGCAGGACATGAACTTTTTTGGGAAACTTTCTCGGACTTTCACCTGGGCGACTCTCCGATTCCGTTGCCATGGGCCAAAAGTACTCTGAAACATTACATGGTCACGTTTTCCTTCTTCAATGATGGAAGGCATGACCTCAGCTCGTGTGACACTCAACACTTCTGGTCCTGACGTTTTTTAAGCGAGGTGTCAGATGGAATATAGGGATGAAATCTCTGTCCATTGTCTTACCTGTTGGTGTCCATAGAGACAGGGACGAGATGAGCAGAAATACTAGGAAGGGCTCCGATGTCATTCCAAGTAGCAGAGATCGGCGACAGCCCAGAAATATGAAAGCCTTCATTTTCCACCAAGTCTTCTTCACTTCTATAACTCCGCCTTTGAAATGCCTGACCTCATTTTGGAGGAACGGATGGATTGTAATACTCAAGAAATGACTGTGGTGGAGGCCTCCCGAATGGTCCTGGCTACTTGGCGATCAGGCGACACTGTCGCCCTTCTCCTGTTGGATCAATAAGATACTTGCTCAATGTCAAAGACAGAGGACTTCAAGTTTTGTAACACATAAACAAGCATATTTCTTATTTTATTGTGTCAACTTAAATAAATTTCTCTTAAACTTATTTCACTTTCTCCGTCCGAGATGCTTACCTTGGGATACAAATGCTGGTCCGTTAGCTCCAAACTTTCCCCACAAACTGTCAAAATTATTGAACCACTCAATGTCTTTTTCTCACACAAGTCTAAAAGTACTTCTTGGGATGAGAAAGTATAAAAGAAACTTTTATAAAATAAAAGTTTTTTCCAAAGCTCTAAGGAGCTCTCCCAATGCTCACTCTTACTATTCAGAAAAGTCCAAACTTCGGCGGAGATGTCAATACTTTTGGAATAAGTAGTAAAACGTTGATGGATGCGCTTTGATGGGAATTGGAGCCTTGCGAGCCTCAGAGTCTCGAAGGCTTCCTTTCAAATATTTGTCAGTCGAAGCGGCCTATGATGATGATGTTACCTGTTGACGTTGACTAAGGACCTCAATGATGCATATGCATCATTTAATTTGTAATATTGTCAAGAGGCAAGTTATATATCAAGCAATAACCTGTTGGCGCTTGAAATGTCTTGATTAAACTGGCGATTGTTGAGTCTGTTTTAAATTGCTATTCGAAGGGCCTAATGACCACAGGGGAACACCACTACCACTACAATCGAGAAGAATCGAGAAACTTTTCAACGTAAGCAATTCTCAAACTTGAGCTTTCTTCTGGATCTTGCAGTCTGAGAACTCCTAATAATGAATGTCCCAATGGAATTCTGCGTTTCCCGTTGCGTTGTTGAACTTTTGCGTGTTGGAAATTATAAGATTTCCCTCAAGTTTTCCGTCAAAACTTTGGTGGAAATGGATTGGTCAGAAGGCTGGGGTAAATGATTGTAGTATTACTTTCTCTATTTCTCTATTGTAACTTAGGCTGCAAATGCAATGCCCCTCTGCACACACTTGCGGCGGAGAAAGTTGCGCCTGTCTTCCTCCGAGGTCTGAACAAACCCGAATGCCTCACATCCCTCCTTTTCCATCGCCCCAAATTCAGAGTTTGAGTTTGAGCGTTTTCTCGTTCTAGCAGAGTATTTCCTGGCCTTTTCGGAAAGTCTTTGAGAGCCTCCGACCTCCCGCATTATTAAACTTGGCTACAATTCCCATCTTCAGCGCCTCGTACCTCCTTGAGCTCCTTCAACAGAATTAGGTACAGCCCATCTGCTCTCCTCAAGCAAGGCTAACATTAGGAGGCCTTACGCAATTTGGCATACCACTTCGACAACCAACCATTCCCTCCTTTTCGATTCATCCAGAAGAAAGCAGGCTCCAATTGACAATGGAATGATTGATCATCTCATCATTGCAGGATCCAGCCCTTTAAGGCTTCCGCCCCACCGCCAGCCCTAGCGAAGAAAGGAATCATTAATGTTTTTATCCCAAAGTGCTTGGAAGGGAAAGCAAGAACTAATTCCTTAGCCCTTCCTGGAAATTCCTGGAGTTCAGGGAAAAGTTGTAGTCAGGGGAGACCCAATACAGCTTCCGCTCTGATCTGAATCTAGTTGGGACTTTGGCCAGATCGGGAGAAGGAAAAGCCGACTGTAAAATTCATTTTGAATTAATAAGGAGAGGTCGTAGCAAAGCGTATATGCTTTTGGAATTGTAAGGCAGGAAGGCCAGTACCCTGCCTCCGAGGGAAGTCAGATTGTTAAGGGCTATAGCGCAGGCCCGTAAAAAGTGCCCTTTGCACTACAACCCGCCGCCGACTTTCTCCTCTTGTTTTCCTGGCCTTTCTCCGCTCCTTTCTAGCATCCGACTATTTCATTCGGCAGTCTCTAATTCTCTTCTTTTCTTAGGCTTTGGCGTAGGATCTTGAATTTGGGCCATTTTAGCCCTCTATAATACCGCTGCCATTCTTTTCTTCTTTTCTTATGTAGTCCAGCTCTCCAGTCGACTTGGAATTTTACTCAGGACGAGGAAAAGTGGGTTCAAGGCTTTTTTGATTCGATGAAAAACTATTGCAAGAATGGAAAGCTCGGACGGCATCTCAGTCTTCCTGGCATACTACGCCTTTTACTCTTGACTTTGATTTACAATTTATCGACCTTCCAGATCACAGAGTTGTTCGCCTGGAGGTTATATGTAACTGACCTCAATTTAGATCGCGAGTACAATTATCCAAATTGAAATGATGCTCATTGTGCATTTCTTTAACTGAAATTCTATTGTGCATTACTAAAACTAGGAAACGGAGTCCGACAGCAAAGTGCCAACAATAAGAGTTGAAAATTTCAACTTGAAATTGAGATATTAGTACAACTTAATTTAAATTTTTAATAATTAGGCTCACATCATTATAAGTTAAATGAACTTAAAAACAGTATACCAACAGATTTTTCACCCAAACTATTTCATGTTTTAAGGCATTGCTAAGAGTAAAGGCGGAGGAATTGGTTCAAGAATACACGCAAGGGTAGCGTGCGGGTTGAATTTAAGCATGCAACACATAGTACATGTATTGCTTTCCCAAGCACTGCATCAAAACTTACTATATAAACAGAAACGACCTTTTACTATTCTCAAGTGAAACAATTTCCAATTGACAGTTGGTGTAAGACATAACAGAAATCAAATTTAGTATTACCTCAACCCACGCAGCTTCCGTAAAATCAACAGGAGTTTACCTTTTCTGCAATTGTTTGTCTGGTACTCCGCTGCCAAACACCGTCAGTTGAATAGCTTTTTCAGGTTTCCTTCACCCCATCGGAATCAATCCCGCTTCTCGAAAGGAGGAAATGGATTTTGGACTAGAAACCCATTTTGAGAGATCCTATTGACAGAAATTCTGACAATTTCGTTTAACAAAGGCTCATGTTTACATTGGTTTCCTAGCAATAACAACAGGCCGAGTCATATTGCACTGAACTGAATTACGTACGCTGCCTGCCTGCGTTGTCGATGGTCGAAATGTTTTAGGCTTTAGTGACTGCGGGCAGGTAACTACACGCAAACACTGCTTACCTCTACCTACTGCCTACAACTTGATTAATTAATGAAATTCAAAGGACTGGCCCAGAGGCTGTACCTACTAAAATATGGAGGCGATAAAACATCCTACTTCCTGCTTACTTGACTTTTCTACCACCTTCCCTGCCTATTTCCTAAAAGACGGCCACCCAACCTCTTTTAAATGCAAACTTGATCCGAATTTAAGCGTAGTCGTTGAAAGTAACAAATTTGGCTTGTTTGCTAATTCAATTTTTAATTAGAAATGCCACAAAAGCTTTGTCCACATTAATTTTACGGGAAAAGGGCCGACCGTTTTATTGGTACCTTACCTCCTCGGCTCCTGAAACGAACACATAACCAAACCTAATGCGGTTAATTTACGGAGGAACAATTCATTTAATCTAAACGCTGGAACAGGCTGGCGGGATCCCCAATTCTAAATTATTTTTTTTCTTTGGGTTCCGGAAAACAAGAAAAATGAAAGCTAAAACAAAATCTCATTTTCCACTTGAAGTAAATTAAACGCATTTCCGGAAGTGGATCAAAGACTTTTAATCATTGTCTGCTCAATGACTTGCTCATCGTCAATTGAATTTAGATCGAGTCTTCTTGGAGAAAGTAAATTGATCTTCCTCACTCGATTGCTGAACTCTGAAAACTATTGTTTGATATAGGAAACTGAGGGAAAATAGAAAAATGCGATGGTCAGATCTTCAAGAGAGCGCCTGGCGTTTGTAAAAGAAGAAATTCCCACGGGCAATGACCAGTGAAGCAATTTCCCTATAAGCAAGCCATCCCTCTACTTTCTCCACTTCAATGAACTCCATAAACACTTTACAGTTCTTTTTCATCCTACGCTCTCAGAGTCTCCTCTCCACACAAAAAAAAGTTCTTCGGAGGAAAATAAATAGTTACTGGCAGTTACAATTTAACCATTGACGCTTTCTAGGGAATTTTCTTTTGAAGTACTTGTAGAGTCCCATGACATTTTGTCGCAGCGATCCGTTGGTTGCAGAATGAGAACTTTCTCTCCAATGGAAACTTAAGTTTGGAACAGTGTAACTCCATTTTAAATTTTAATGGTTGACATACTTTCCGACCGGATCTGATTGAGATATTGGCGGAGTGATGAAGCACCTCCATTATTTGACTTTCACTCGCCCATGTACCAGGGTTTATTTTGGATCTTTTGATTGACTTTTAACAAGGAAGTAAAAGTTGGAGAAAGGAAGAATTTAATCCCCTGCAAATAGTAAGTACAATGGCCGAGTATACTGTTAGTGCGGGGAAAGGTTTAAGAATGGGAGGAAGATGAAAAAAGTTATTTTTACGGAACAAACAGAAAAGTTTTCCTTCTAAACAAATAAGTTTGGAAGCTGTGCGGATCAGTGCGCCTACAATTCTAATCTCAATGGCATCTTGCATCGCTGGATTTAAACCCAATCCCAGTGCCTCATTTCCCTTCACGACCTCGCCTCCGATCAGTCAAAAATAATTGGAAAGAGGAACCGAGAAGCTAGCCCGGTGGGGATGAACGGGAGCTTCATTTCCATCCTAATTGGATTTCTTTTCCCCCCTTCATTATTTTAAATTTAAATTATGATTATTACATAAAGATTTCATAAATCGAGTAGTCTCTCAACATTTTAAATCAGGCTTCACTTTCCCTTCCTCTGTTACAGAAGAGCTCCAATTACTAGTAATTCGATTGGAGAACAACTTACACTAGAGAGTCTGAAATGTCCTCAAGCAGAACCACTTCAAAATATTTATTGAGCTTTAGGACTTGAGCGGAGTCAAGGAAGTTTTCCCTTTTTGTTTTTTTTTTACATGGAGCAACTTACTTTTGTAAGACCGAAACAATTTTGAAAAGAGTCTCCCAGGAAGTGTGTTAGCTCATAAATAACAAGCATGTCAGCATCAATCCCATAAAAGCATTCCGCACGTTCCCTTTGCGGAAACCAAGCGTGGACTGACGACTGTTCCTGAACGGTGTTGTACTTGTGGTAAACGGGCCGGTAAAAGTGAAAAATTTCAAAAACAACTTTTTCTTTTTGTGTCAGTGTCCCCGTTCTGCCTCTCGTCAAAGGACTACAAGTCTTTACAGGGAAGCCGTTCCAGAGCATATTGGCCTTATTACTTTCACTTTCTCCTGCATTCGTCGCCGACGTGATGCCAGGAATTTTCTCTTTTTAGTTACCACAATTTAAGAACACATTTCTCCTTCCGTCCAACCATCCTGCTTCCCGATGCTCAACTTTCTTTTTAAATGGGAGGAAGCTGAAGAGAGGCTGAAAACAGTGAAAGTAAGTCTCGAAATGACTTTCTCTCTCTCTCGACTTTTGTGCTCGAGAGGACGTGTATAAATAATGTTATGGAAATGCCCTAATATATGAGGGAAGAGTGCCATTTCTTATCATCATACCAACATATCATGTCCCAAACTTTCAAGTCTTTTTTTCTAGAAAGCCCGAATTTGAACAGCTTCCGGATTTGGAGATTAGGGAAAAATGCTATCGGCCCTTAGAAGGCAATCTCGCAGAGGAAGGATCCTATTATTTCTAACCTCCGTTTCCACATTCATCCACGTCAAAGAATGACTCCAAGTTATTGATTTATACGGCAAAAAATATCTTACACACAATTGGCAACCGGGGACAGTGAACAAAACGAAAGGGAAACTGGGCTCATCCACTCACGTCAAATTACCATATAGAGGCTTTTTGAAAAGCCAGATATTTTAAATTGTTCCACCACACTCAACATCCGTTTATTAGCCACCAATCTAGGCCACTTGACATTAAATGCTTTTCACGCCAGACAAAATGCGCTTTGAATTTACTACTAAAATCATCCCGTAGTTTTCGAAATTCAAGTCGTAATAGGAATTCTCGCGAACTTGAAGTGGACTAGGCGAGAAATAAAAAAATTGGCCGTTCTTTTGAAGGCATTTTGTGTAAGCTTTGGTAGCCTCCGGCTAAGCTACATCTCGAAATCATGAAGTGGTATTATATGAAACATTAGCATTAATGACCACAAAATAGCTTGATACTGCAAAATATGTATTGAATAATTAGGTCAATGAGACTCAGGATCAGTTCTCCTGTAGTTCAAAAACTGTTGTTTTTTTTTTATAAAGGACAAACTATTCTGTTTGGTGGACTTTAAAGTACCATTTTAGGTAGCTGTCCGCTGGTGGTGCATCAAACATTTCAATTTTAGATTTCAATTTTAGAAGCCTCTTTTGTGCCCTGATTGTATTGGAAGTAAAATAGGATTGTACAAATTAGTACAAATTATTAATTTATGTACAAACGAGCTAGAAAATAAATAAGCGAGGCTCCTTCATTCAGTGTCATTATTAGTATAACACCTCTCAATTTTTATTTTGTAGAGTTTCACCTTTTGTCAACGTCTCAAACGCTTTTGTTTGTGCTTAAGTAATGCATACTCAAAGTACTACTATTTTCGCTTTACGATATGAAGCCAAGAATTCGTAAACATGAGAAAAGTGCTAAAGACACTGAGGGCACTTTGGCCGCGTTAAAGGGTTGCGCACGACAAGAAAAAAATCGAGACGAATCATGTTTAAATCATTGCATTAGACTCTCGGCACTCAAGTTATTATAAAAAATTTAATAACTTTCATTGGAGAAAGCCTGGAAATAGAAAAGATTACCATACGACAGGCAGTACAAAAATTGTAAATGTAAACAACCAGTATTCGTTTGCAAAGGCTGAAAATAAAATTTGTTTGCTCTCTTAAAAATTTGAAAAGAGGCAGAAAAGGCTGACTGAAAAGGCAAATAAATTATATGCAACTTTATTTTTTCTAAAATAAGGATTCAGACTTCCAAAAACTCATTAAATGTATTGTAGTTAGTATTGCATCTTGCATCTGGAAAAAGTAGTTGAAGAACCTCCACATACTATTATAATCTTTACTTAGCACTACATTAGGTATTGAAAAAAAATCGATTTTCTCAATTTTCAAAACCAATTCACCCGAGATTTTGAGATTTGAACCAAAGCCTCTACACTTGCTAGTAACGCCAGATAAAGAAAGTAGTAAAAATATCCACAATGCTCGGATTTGATTAAATTTATAGGAGTTGGGGTGTGAGGCGGTCCAATGAAGGGTCGACCCTTATTTGAGAAGTGGTATTTTTGTGGGGGACTTAAATGGACGTAGATCATAATGTGAAGTACTTTCACTTCCTCCGAGGCCTGTTTGCACTTTCTCTCCCTTTGTCTCGGTTTGCTGAGTCAGTGAGTCAATGGAATCTTCTCACCGCAGAAGCCAAGGGATGACGAGACGAGGGCCCTAGATTTGGCTCGTCTAAGGATTCCATCCGTAGGATTCTAGCCGAATTCCAATGTGCGAAGGCCTCTCCTCAGCTAAGCCGCTTGGCTTTCCCTTCAAGGAGCTTTCAACGCCCGCCTTCCTTCCGAAGATCGTCTTAGGATTATGAAGCAGAATGCCTCTTCCTCGGTTTGAAGATTCTGCAGATGCCCCTTTTCACTCTCCCTTCTTCAGTCCCTTTCAGTTTGTGTCAACCTACCACAAAGTGGCAGGAAAAGTCCTATTTGGTCACACAGGCCTCCCCTTATCCCCGCCTTTCTCAAATCAAGTCCTCAAATATTATTAGATACTGCTTATTTAAACAGAAAGGAAGGGATTGTTCTCGGGAGTGGCCTCGCAAGGACCCTTTCTGCAAGGTCTCCTAGCCACTGAAAATACTTTCAAAGAAAAATTACCTGACTTGCGTAATTTTGAGGAGCGTGCCACTCTCCAAAGTGAAAGTGGCAGAGGACGCCAAAACGAACATGAAGCCATTCTGACACTAAGGGACATGAAGCCATTTTGACACTTTGGAGGTTCAGGAAAAAGGTATTGGGCTCTGCCTGCTGCTAGGTCTTGGGATCCTAATGGCTTCTTGGAAGCGGTGAGCTGCCGAGATTCAATCATGAAGAAAATAAGAAAGAGGATCTTCTGTTTATCTCTTTGATGACTAACCAGTGACAACCTCCGTTATTTAACAGACCGAATTTTTACCGTTAAATAACACTTCTTACCGTTATTTAACGTTATGTTAAAACATACATTGGTAAAAATTAATTTTTACCGCTTCCAGCTGTTAACATCATGGGATCCTAATGGCTTCTTGGAAGCGGTGAGCTGCCGAGATTCAATCATGAAGAAAATAAGAAAGAGGATCTTCTGTTTATCTCTTTGATGACTAACGAGAGAAATGTCTTTGGGCTAATCACGTTACGCCCACTTTAAAAAAATTTAGAGTCTTTCACTTAAGAATTTGTCTCCTGAATGATTTTTTGAATCAAATGACAGGTTTTGAATTAGCAAGTGTTCTTAAATTGCACAGCATTAAAACAGAATTAACGGGAAAGAAGTGGAGTGATGTTTCGGTGCCACATAAGAATGAATGAATTGGGACATTTTTTCGAGGTTTCATAAAATGAATTGCAAAATGTTTTCCAAATAAAGAAGGGAGATTTGTAATACTTGGAATAGGTGCTTGGAGAAGTGAAAGAGGGAAGGGAAGTGTTTGAGGTAAGAAATGCGGAGAAAGTAATGGAAACTAATGCGTGAGATGCTTCTGCTTAACTGCACTTTCTGCTAAATGTGAAATGACTATGGTAGTGTTGGACCATTTCCTGGATTTAATGACATGGGTCCTTAGGTAAGGAGAGTTCCGAAGGATGAAATGGGTTTAAAAATTAGGACTTTTTGGGAAGATTCAAGTGGAATGAAATTCAGTTTGGCATCATGGCGTCAGCTGGACTCGTATTTCTGAGTATATTTTGAAGAGAGTGGTTTGGGAAGTAATGAGATGTATTAATGTTGAAGAAAGTGAAGGAAGTGCTGGGGAGGCCTTCAAGTCCCCTTCCGCACTCTCCGCTAAATTCCTTGAGATAAGTGGGGATGATCCATTCACCATCATCCAGAGATCACATCCCTCCACGTGGGCCACGTGTCGACTCACACCAACATCTCTCATTCCTCAAGGAACATGCAGCTTTAGTTTAATTTTTTTAAATCTTCTTTTTTGAATATTTGTTTTCTAACTTTGATTATTTGAAATTTAGTTACGTTAGTTAAAATTTAAATTAGATTTCTAAAAGTGCCTCTGCAAGTCATCAACTTTCTTTTGCAATATTCCGAAGAATTAAAGTATTTTCTGCATTGAATCACACACTTTATTTATTTCTGGTAATTAAATCAAAGAGTAAATTTTTAAGAAAAAAATGAAGATAAACTTGCTCCTACACAAAAGTACAATTGATTTTAAATGAGTTTTGTGATCATCTTTATGAAACAACCAGCTTTATAAATAGAGGGTACGATTAATACGAATACTGTTGCGGCTTATTTGGGATTTAAAATTAGGATTTTATCATATGTCCGTCTCACAGTCAATTCTACTAGGATTGTAGCGTTTGATTCCACTTTTTCTTTGTTTTAAAAATCCCTAATTTCTTAAATTATTGTAGAAGACGATTAATAATTTAATGTGTGTACAATGGGAGTAGAATAGAGATCAAATCAATGGTATAAGTTCGTCCTTCACATATTCATAACTTGCTGCAACATATACTTATTTAGCCAGTCTTGACGCATTGGAAACCCATCTTGATTGGCAAGCTCGGCCATTTCATCTGAGGTCGGAACATTTCCATTTTCAAGCTCTCTCAGCATTTCCTGAAATTGTAACGTATTGCTTTACTTGATATCTTCATAAATCCTTTCTGACGAAAATTAAAACCGTAATTACTTAACTGCTCACCATTTCCTCCTGTTCTAGAGACACGGGTCCAGTACCAACGGGAACGGTCTCCGGTTCCAACCAAAAGTCTAACCGTGTCGCCTCATGGATCTTTTGATTGAGAACGCGAACCCTGCGAGCCTGGACGCGGTAGCCAGGGTAAGTGGCCGTCAGGATATAAGTTCCAGGCGTAAGAAGGCGGTAGTAATCGCCGCCAAACACTAATAAAAGTCAAAATAATTCATAAAAGTCCCTCCCGTCATAATAATTAAACTTGTATAAAGTTTACCCGAAGTAACGTCATGATTTATATGGTAGCTAACGCCGTGCGTCTCATTGAGGGCAGTAATATTCTGCACATGAATAAATGCGTTTGCAATCGGTCGACCAGTTCTTGCGTCTCTGACTATTCCTTTGACACCAAAATGGCTCTGAAATGAGTCGCAAATATTTGTTCCAATTCTTGGAACCACTTAAAAAATAGGGAATTTAGGTCATAGCCTGCATTTTTGCTTCGAAAGTAAATTCTGCATCAACTGCATCAGCGACAACTTACCCCCCACATGAAGTCAATGAGGGAATTTCTATTGTTGTGCCACTCTGCTTCCAATTGACTTGCTGGGGGGTACTTGGAGCATCCGAGTTCCAGCGTAATTTCAAAGTCATTGGATGAGAGATAATTGAAGTCCTGCATCCCTCCGCGGACGCTGTACCACTTAGCACCATTTGTAATACCACCCGTCTTTCCAAAATTGTTCGAATCAGAAGCGTCACAGGGAAGACGCTTGGGGCTGGCCATCGTTGGATGTGCCATGGAGTAGACCATGGACAAATTTCTAGAAAGAGTAGGAATTATAGTCCTGGAATACAGCTCCAATTTTGAACTCTTTACCGAAACGTTTCATCATCGGGTGTTTCAGTATACTCTGAAGATGCTCCGGACCGACTCGCGTCATATGGATAATTTGCCACCAAGTCCCCTCCGTGCAAATTTGCCGAAAGAACAAATGGAGTAGTCATTATTAAGCGCATGACTGCCAGCGTCTCTGGTTGAACCTAATAATTAGAGGGGTCAACAACTTTCAGAGGAAGCCACAATTTTAAAATAAGGGTTACGCACGGGATGATCCAGTTTCTTGACAAGGGACATGAGATGATTGTTATGGGAGACTTGGTAGACTTCATTTCCAAACATGATGCGATCCAAGTCTGGAAAGTCCCGATTGAGGTCGACGCCATTTGCATTAGAACGCCCAATCAAATAATCGTTCCCACCCTGTACGGTATTTAGGAATAATT
>VYYI01003263.1:0-12623 GCA_021029175.1 Bilobella aurantiaca
ACACACACACACACACACACACACACATGTCCAGGCAGCGTAGTTGCAAATGCACATACATAATAAGATATGATATGATATACAGACCTCGGAAAAGCACAGTCCATGATAGAAGGGATCGGCACGCATCCGCTGCTGACTCAACGTTGTTGAACATTGAACATATACACATTCCCTCCAACATATAACACAGCTCCCATCTCCTCCTATCTGTGCATATCTCGAGAAATACCCTCCACACATTCTCCTCAGTCTGTTAATTGTATGACTTTGCGTTTCTCCGAACAACCCAACTCATTTATTACGTGCGCATACATAATGATCATAGTTGGACAGAGGACGAGGCAACGGCAGCTTATGAGCCCTCGCGCACGTAGTGTGTTTGGGAAGTCAAAGACTTTTAAAACTTGCCGAACCAACCAGCGGGATGACGACGAAAGATTGAATCCACGGCCTCCGTGGACTTCCATAAGGGAGCAAACCACTCATGTAGAGTCTCGGGCGTGCGTGTAGATGTTTGTGTGTATGCGCATGTGTGTGCGAGTCCTCTATATATACTTATAAATGTGTCCCCGCAAGTGCTCGCGTGCACCACTCCCCATACAGACATAGTTCACATAATGTGTGCACAGATGTGCGGAAAAAAGGAAACCAGGAAACAACTGATTTTGACCTAATCAGCTTTACCCCGTTCGAAGCAGTAAACCAAGATCACGAAATCCTGAAAACATACAATACAATTTAAGGTTCTGCTTCAGTGTGCGGCTCCAGTATTTCCAATATTATGGAACACCCACCCACACAAACACACACACACACAGAACTCCACATAGACCCATTCATACATGTCAGGCCGGAGCTAATGGTCGTCTGAAAAATCGAACCCTTATCAGCAGAACCGTTGACACATTTCCGGATTTATTAGTCGACGCTCTGCACCACAGGACTAAAGTCAGACCAAACTTACTCCATTCAATGAATCAAGTGTGTTGGATGCACAGGCTCTTACTCCAAGCTTCTGCCATACCGTTTTCACTAGATGCGCAGAGTCTCCACCCGAATTTCTAATATAGCCGCCACAACGATCTGACCAGCGAAAGATATTTACACAGATCCTCACCAAGAAACAGCGAGTGTTGTTGATAATGGCGTTTACTCTACCGTTCAAGAGATCACGTCCCGCCGTGTTTATGCACGAGCGGCGTCACCTTACGCACATAGAACACGACCTTGGCTTCCAAATAGTATATACATATATGTATTTATATGCACAAATTAATGAAATAAAATCATAATGTTACCCAGGATAAATAAACTTGTGACCAGAATCACCCCGGACTTTTATTTAAACTAAGTGACTTCCCCACTGCCGCCCCTACAATGAATACGAATGGGAGACGACGAGGCTGAGCCTTTTCCAAAAACTACATATACGAGCGGTGAAATGGAAGAGGAACCATGCTATGTCCCTCCTCCTTGGCCCATGACTCTGCTCACAAGTGTAGGGGAAACATGGTGGTCTACGGAGCTTCCTTGTTTTGTTAGCACCACCACCACCGATTTCCATTGCAGAGCAATCAGAAAATGTGTGCATAAATACATCCATTCTGCCTCTATCTCTCTCTCTCTCTCTCTGCCTCAATCTCTATCTGGCTATACATTCTCGACGTATACACTCTCCACTACTATGAGGGTCAGAGGTATTGGACTAAGCAAAGGATGATACTCTCATCGCGCAAAGGGCATCAAAGAAGCATGTAATCATAGGAAGACATGAATTGGGAGTCTCACCATGGCGCATCTCCTTTTCACTCCTGTCCTCACTCCCTACTACCACTACCACCAACACCACTATTTCTAGATCTTACACTCACTGTCATATTAGTATTGTAAAATGAAAATTTTGTTCTGTCTCAGTAATCAGCACTGGGAATCAGGAGTCCCCTTTATTACATTAGGTGTCATTCTGGACTCAAAGGATAACCTGGGCGATCTAAGCTCACCTAGTTCCCCACTCAACCCGCAGATATACATGTTATGTATACATGCATATACATGCATGCCACTTGACAAACAACTTGAGTGTGTGTGTGTGTGTGTGTGTGTGTGTGTGTGTGTGTGTGTGTGTGTGTGTGTGTATACGCATCTATCGTAGTCGACTGTTCATGACAAACAGAGACAGGGTTGAGAAATGGAATTATGTAGCCGTGCATAAGGACATGGATTCCCTCTGATGTGACATGGAGCATACAGGCACACACACACACACAAACACTCCACTCCTATTCTGTTGGGATAGGCAAAATGGCAACCCTTCTTGACTCAGCAAGAGCCAGCACGTAATGTGCCGAGGGAACAAGCTCTATAAATTTTATTATTAGCACCCGTATATAAACTTTTTAGTTACCCTATATCATTCCCACCCCATAGTCACCGTTCAGAAAGTACCCATCCCTGTACTGAACTCATATATATATATATATATATATATATATATATATATATAAACACACTCGGGATCAAGCACATTATACACAGAAAGCAAACGTTCCCTTGAACATACGCACCCAACACACACGCATGAATAGATGCAACAGATGTGATACTTTCTACACTTTCACTGCTCAGGCGAATGACAAGATTGAAGTGATTTTCCACGTTTTATCCTTTATTTGGCCAAATAACAACGAAAGTGCTTCTCATCCATCCCTTCCCTGTTGGTCAACTTTCAACTGTTATGTGTGATGAGTCTGTGTGTCTCACTCTGCGTCTGTCTCGCACACTTCTCCATATAATAATCATAATGATACCTCATCCCTTCGTCTGTCACGGCGCATGAGGACAATACTATCAGTAGTGGTCGTCGTGTCAGCAACGGCTCTCGTCGTCGTTGTTGGATTTAAAATTACACCAGGGGGGTGCTGCAGGGTGATTCAACAAATTAACAACAACCCTTGTGCTGCGCAAATCCTAATGACGGTAGAAGGCGAGAAGAAAAATGTACATAGAGCGAGAGGAGAAGGAGAGAATGGACAGAGTTACTGGTAAAGAGAGAGAGAGAGAGAGAGAGACGGAGAGAGGGGAAGGGAATTCTGCCAAGGAGGCTTCAGTTGGAAAAAATGCATTCAGAGTAAATTAAGTGAGGATCTTGTTAAAAAACCAGTAAACAAGAGGAGAGGGAGGGAAAAAATGAGAGAATTTCCTCCGAGCTCACATGCAGACAATGTCCTCTCTCTCTCTCTTTCTCTCTCTGTCTGTCTGAAGAGAGACCCGGCTATACACCATGCCCTACAGAGTCAGCAAGGAGAGCAAGGGGTACGTACAGTGGTAGGGACAGGCACTGGCATAGCCAAGTACATAAGTAAGACAAGAGTGGAACTACTTCTGGCCCAAGTGAACTGTTTCCTAGAGAAGATTTGAGAGAAGTTTTAGAAATGAACCATTTTTTGGTTCACTGAGCCTATCTATCAGTTGTTTTCTAACTCCATAGACTCAACTATTGCCGTTTCCGTCCAATTTCTCTATAAACATTCCTTGTCTTCATCAGGAACGTAATGAAGGAGCTGTTTTATCGTTTCCTGCCTCCTCACTTTCCACTACGTTCATAGTGCATTGTCCTACTCTGCTGGTCTGTCAGGGTGAACGGGGCCCTCGTGTTTGTATGAGATTCTCCCTCGCTCCGCTCTTCAAACTGGGCGGCTACTCGTGTGGACATATGCATAGGCTTTTTCGTAACACAGTATCACATTTGCCTTACGTTCGGCAACCCCCGCGCCCCATATCCTTGCACAAACTACCACGCGGTAGGGACAGAGAACACATAGAGCGCACACTTGCTTCTACACCCATTATGTATAATGGGCAGAGATGAATTTAAGAAGCATATGCTTAACTGGGTATGCTACACACACCATGGGGTTGGCGGATTAACTTGATTTTCAGAACATAGAGGAGGGGGTTTGGGGACGCAGATGACGTCGACGCCGCAGCGGCGGCGGGAGCGGCTGCGATAAAAATAAAATGTAATAAGCGCCTCATTTTCATATGTATTGAATTATAATGCTCGTAGCTCCTTATTGCCCATAGCTTTTAGCATCACAATCTAATATTTTTCGACATGATTAGCCATCCTACCACTAATTCAGTACCTAATTTCATTTCGATGCATGGCTCGTACCCCTACCGCCGCCACATCCATCTCCCCCCAAACAGACATGCACGGGGACTGTAATTTGGGAACTCCCAGCCCGAAACATGCACACACAGCACGTTTCATAAATTACATACCGGCCATACATTATAAATGCACGGAGGTGATTCTCAAGGCTGAGCATGTGGAATAGTGACGCTGGTTTTCAAAAGGGGGGGGGAGACACGACGTATGGCTATGATACACTATTAACCGTTCTGGCAGACCGCGCGGGCTTTACTGCTTAACGGCGGTAGTGGTGGTAGCGGCGGAGGTGATGGTAAACCATGCCCTGCGTGTTTGTACGTGGGGGTGGGCCAACAGCTGATTGTAACAAGCTGTAAAGTACCACTTGAGTCAGCATGTTTCGTGCCCGTGCAAAATTTTGGGGAAAGCAGGCGGGGAGCTCTATTATGTTGCAAAGCGGGAGGCCATGGCCAAGGCAAGAGCTCAGTCAGTGAGAGTGAGAGATGGTGAGGAAGGACGAGAAAACTTGTCACCTTCTATCAATTAAATCTATCAAAATTATTCTCGCGGGTTGTAAATCCTCCATATCTGAGTTGGAGATCGTCTGGTATATTTGAGAGTGAGAGTGCGCAGGAGACCCCGCCACTTTCGATCTGGCTTCAAACAACAGCACAGTTGACTCTTTGTTGGCGTCCAAACTTGATTTTCAACTATAGAGCCATTCGTTCCAAATTCCTTTTACTTTCGGAGCACCAGCCGGCCGTCCCACTACTAACTAACAGTATGTTCTTGTGCAATGAGCCAAGATTATTATCATCTGGCCACTGGTGGCTCATTGCATAAGGGCCAAAATGTACGGTATGTGTCCCAAGTGTGAGGCGAACACGGTACTCATCGACACCACTGCGCTCCGTAAAAAGGAATCCAGCGCTCCTTGTACTCCACAGAGTATATATGGTCCTACACTCGCACTACTACTCCAACTGTGCCGTAAATCCACAGAGCCACAGAATATTCTAAACAAATACACACGCAATAAATAGAGAAAATCGTTAGTTCATCGTGGGAGGCCCAGGGTGTGTTTGTGTGTCTGTGTGTGTACTAACCTCCGTCAGTGCTACTTTACAACTCGACCGACTGTAGCACGTAGCCATTACTCCGGCAACAGCCACTGCATACTGCACGGGAAAATGCAAAATATAAGTACTCTATCCCGGTCCGAAGGCATTCATCCTCTTCCTCCTCCTCTGCTACTGGAGGGAAACCAGAATCCAGCTGTCATAACAATGGCCCCCGTCTCCTTGATTTCCATAATTAGAAGTCCGAGCCACTTTCCTCATGACTGTCAGCCAGCGGCTCGCTCTTAAATTATTCAAGATAACTTACTCTTGACTTATTTAAATTGTGACACTATCTCAAATCTGGACATTGCATAATTGAAACACGGGGACTTTTCCGCACGGAAATAGGACTTTGTCTTGAAAGTGCGACTTTGAAGTGGAGGAGGCCGAGGCCACCTGTACACATACTTCTTCTTACCTTCCAGTAAAAAATTATTAATACTATTATTATTATTATTATTATTAGCATGATTATCTTACACTCCCGTCCAAAACCAGGTCACATGGAATGTCAAAAAAGGACCTATCAATTCAGGCCCAGGTGGAATGACTCACGCAGTTCAACACGCTACATGACTAAAGCGCCTGGGCACCACTCCTGTTACACCACCACCACTGCCAGCCTGCCATGCAATGGGAAATAAAAACTACTCACACACTGCACACACACACACACACACGTACACACCCAGAAGCACATAAACACGCACATACATACATGCACTCAGGCTAAAATGACATCCAGTACACACCTTTGAGTTCATACCTAGCCATAGAGTTCTACTCACAGTCACTGCTGGACGAGAAACATTGCCCAAATAAAGCTATTCCACAAGTTCCTCTCAATAAGTTTAACGTTTAAATTTCCATCATTACTTAATCTAACCTCCCCACTACCCTCTCCCCTTCCAAACTAATGCTCAATTGTCTCATGGTTACAAAGAGAAACGATTTTTTTTTCAACAGCAGCTACACCCTCATAATCCCGTTGATATCCCGATGACTTGAGGGGCAGAGACTTTTGTAGGATTTCGAAAGGAGCTCGCTCACATTGTTACCCCGAGAGGCTCCACCAAGACAAGGAATACAGGGATTTTTTTTCATCATTTTAAAAACCTGCCCCATAGACTGCGTAATAGTCAAAGCCTGCGATGCAGGTCCACTACTGACTCAGTTCAGCGATGCACCTACCTTAACTCAACTCAGTCAGACATGGGTGCAAACATAACTGTTGCTTACAGACGTGCTCAAAATTTTTTCTCATCCCCTTCCCACTACTCTTACTTCTTCTTCACCATCATCATCCTCTCCTCCTCCTCCTCCTCCTCCTCCACCTCCTTCTCTCCACTGCTTTTTCAATCCTGTCGCTGGTGGTCTTGTATACACACAGAGTTGAAAGTAATGGTGGTAGTCATGGTAGTAAGCCCTCATAGTTGTCGTGGCAGTGCTGCCTGATTGTGAGTGTAGCAATGTAGCAATGTAGTAGCAACGTCCAGGGACTTAATCTAAGCAGTTAATCATGCATCTGCAGAGAACTCGTTTCGATACCTTGTATGCTGGTGTATATTTTTGTGCGTGTGTGTGGAACTTTGCTCATGTATCACAACGAAGCATGCATAATCAAAGTTGAGAAGGCTTTTATTACTCAACAACGGTAGATATTAAACCGTTTTGTTTCACGCTTCCATGGAATATAACGCAGTAAAGCTCTGTCAGTACAGCTTCGCGGTGCGTTCTTCTAACCGTACAGCAGTGGCGGAGGCCATTTCACAAAACACATTCTAAGGCTTACATGTGTATATTCACACACACACATGCTCACACACGCTCCTTTCAAACACACTATGAAGAAAAGTGAGAATACATTTTTGCACGACTGACCTCATTTTCATTTTCCTTTGTTAGTCACACCAAGAACAAGAGGAATGGAGAGAATTAAGAAGAAGAAAAATATACAGTAAATGGAGATGAAAAAAGGGAGTGAGGAACGGGATAACATGTAGACTATCACTTAAGGGGCCGAAGAAAATTTTCACGATAATACACATACCATAGCGTCTAGAGGTATATTTATATTTATATGAGTATATGTACATGTATGCATATATATGTATATATGCATGGAAATGGCCTCTCCTACTCTTTCTTTAACACACACTTACTGTCTGCTTTGGCCTCGGGCTATTGTGTAACAACGTTTTCCTCCAGATTTTTCGAATGAGAAAAAATCAGGGATAATTATAACACGGAGGAAATACAAGTATCTGTCAAACTCACCGTTCAATTCGCGCTGTAGCTCACACACTGGCTGACTGGGGGATGATGGTACAAACACAGACACAGACAGATGTATAGTATTGAAGCACTGGCGTACAGAGTATTCACGTCCCGTCCAAATCGGTCCTCTCTATGGTCTTTGCAGAAGCAGCCGTGAAATTCCCTCCGGGAGTTTTCAATAATATTTCCAAGGAGTGGGGAATGAGTGACGGACTCACAGTCGCACACAGTCACACAGGTATTCCAGGATCCATAAAATTTGAAGTAATTCAACTGTGTCTCTGAATTAAGAACAATTACAATAGTGCAGCACTAGAAGTAGTAGTAGTATTAATAATAATAATAATAATAATAATAGTAAGAGAGGTAATTTATGGTTACTCTGTTCTACTGCGTCGCTTCGTGTGCAATCCTTCCACCACACTGCTCTCTCTCTCTCTCGCTCCTTCTCTTTCAGATCATGCTGCACATAGTAGTAGTTATTGTACACTTAACCATAGCTCTCTTCCTCTACGCTCGCTTCATCACTCACTACTACTGCTACTGAACGCTTAGCCCGCCATCGTCAACTGAAGGGATGCTACCAGTTGGGCCTCTCTCAAATATAGAAAATCGGGAAACTCTGTGTGTGTGTGTGTTTGTGTGTGTGCATGTGTATGTGTGTGTTTGAGCGTGGATGAGCGAGTGAGAAGGGGGAAAACGGGGTCCCCTCAGCCTGTCTCTCCTCCGCTGCCTCTATAACAACCAGGAGCGTGATGTGAGAAAAGCGTATGGGGCCTCGAACTCCGTTCACTTCCATACACTTCACATATCCTAAAAATCCCCTTCTTGCCGCTTCGGCCAAATAACAGAGTATGGGGTAGACGACGACGACGAACAAGTATATGGTACTTTGTGTGTGTGTGTGTGTGTGTGTGTGTGAGTATGTGTGTATTTGTGTGCGTGTGTCTGCATCTATATGGGGTATGTATGTGGAGAGCGGGGGGTGTGAGTGATACAGAAAGAGCGAGAGAGACTTTGGGGTGTGCGGAGAGCACGGCCAGACTAAATGTGTGTTTGTGCGAGCGAGGCTCTCTCTCCCTCTCTCTCGTCTTGTTTAGTACTCACATGGCTGCCACCACGGCACAAACTACTAAAAGGCCGAGGATTTAGAAACTCACTTTTCCTTGTTCAGTTGCCATGCAATGCATATTAAAGGGAGAGAAGCCTGGCAGATGATTCGTCTTACCCATTTCCCCCATATTTTCATTAAGTCCCCTCCATCTCTCTCTCTCTCTCTCCCTCTCTCTCTCTCTCACTAACTTCACATACATACAAAGTCCCACTAAAATCGTTAAAATTATGCGAATACTTTTCTTTAGTTAAATTACTTGGCATACGAAACCATATCTCCTCGGGGGAATTCGTCAGCTCCAGTTTGATAATCATAAGAACGGTTATCATAATGCTCTGGTCGGAGTCCCTGCCCGTACATAAGTATATCTTTCATAATGGGGACTTGAATGCCTATGGAAATAGTGAATGAAATGCAATCGTTCTCCATAACGAGACTCCCGCCATGTTAGACACTGAATACGGATGCATACATATCCGTTCACACGCACACATACACATACACACACTTACACACATGATAAAAGAGTAACTCCTCCTGCTCTGAACTTCACCGCCAAAGCGGAACTTTCCTACTTGTGAGCGCAGACACGTACATATCATATACGTGTATAAGTCCAAACAATCCAACTCGTTAACGGTGCATCCCGAAAGAGGAGTTCTACTGCCACTACCGCCACCACCATGGTCGCCCTCGGGATTCTGGGAAAATATTGATAATATCTCGGGAATCATATGCCTCCTATGCAGTGGCACTACTGGTAGGAAGAAACCATCATCGCCGCCCTCATCTTCACTATAGATTTGGACAGAATACTGGAAACGAATCTAATCCGGGAGGAGGACCAAGTGGAAGAGGAGGAAGGCGGAGGATTTGAGAGAATATATGATTTGATTCATATTTTACATCTGTTTCATTATTGTTCCATCCTTACCAACCTGTCTCTACGCAAGGGCAGTGGGTCTGAATTAGCGGGATTTCACGTGGAGTGAACATGATGATAGTCACAGGCCTCCATTAGCTGTGGTGGAAAAATATTTCTCAATTTTCAGACTCGCACACTTTCGGAGTCAGGACACCCACACATGCGGATGCGTTCACTATGAGATATTGAGATTATCCTTCCATCCTCACTTACTGACAATTTTACGGCTTTATTTCCTCCGTGTAGCAGTCATTTTTGCAGATTATCTCGGCTGGCGGAGGAAAGGGGATGTACATGTGTCCGTCTGAGTTACCCTCTCCGCTCCTTCCGACCGAGTGACTGGGAGGCAGCTTGCTGGGGATGTAGTTATACAACTGCCACTGAAAAGGATGGATGGAAAGTTTTCCGCAACTCTTACCTTCTCGAGATCCATGCTAGTTCAGATTGAATAGGAGCACGCGGAGCTGACTGACTCAGTTGATGCTTTCCCGTACATAAGTAGCTGTTATAAAATCCGGATGGGTACGATGTTGATGGGTACCGCGTGTGTATGGCTATATAGTTACGTTCACAAAGACGTACAGGGTGTGCGTTCTTCCTCCATGTAATGCATACGTCCACATACAATT
The DNA here is from genome assembly GCA_021029175.1 of Bilobella aurantiaca. NCBI lineage: Eukaryota > Metazoa > Arthropoda > Collembola > Poduromorpha > Neanuridae > Bilobella > Bilobella aurantiaca. Next base: position 10,223 of record VYYI01003263.1, read on the forward strand.
ACATATGCTCACCATCCCCTCACGGGTGTTACTCGTGGATATTGCCCACCCATCCTCCTCTCGTACTCCTCTCCGCGCGCGATTTTACCCCTACGGAGGACCGCTCCCCACTCTGTGAGCCCGCTCCTACGATGAACACTATTATGAGCTGGCCATATGATGCACGGGGATCCCACTCGTACACATGCACAACTCATAGAACTACTCACGGACGGACATATTATACTGGTTGGGGGACAAGTTTTTGAGATGAGCTCGTGCGAGGCGAAACTGAATGTCGGAGGTGATGAGTTTTAGGGGTTGGACATTTGCATCAATAACAAATAATATTAGCCTCACATTACGTCAGATTGCTACAGGTTTTTATCATCAGGCTCAAGATAACTGTACACAAGTATATGGAACATGTGTATGTATATCCATAGATATGGATCGATACTTGAGTAGGAACACACGGAGAAAGTTTTCGATGCGCTTGATACACTCCCCACTCCTCACCATTAGCTGCTTACTGATCGTGAGCCTTCCAGTAAATAAATCTCTTGCCTCCCTGCTTGCCAATCTCGGTGCACTACCTACCACCGATATACCATTACCGTCAGGACCGTTTCCACAGTACGGTCGTCCAAAATGAGCCAGAGCGAATTCATGTGCACCCACCGCCACACCACGGGCATCATCTTGGCAGCAGGTCCTTGTCGCTTACCCTCTCTTGACAACAAGCATGAGACAGGGAGAAACAGCAAAGCGGAAGGGAAAGAGAGAGAGAGTATCTCAGTTCGTCCGAATGTACAGGCGGAGGAATTAATAGAATTCTCCTCGAAATAGGAAAGAAAAAACCCAGTTTTCCTCATTCTTTCCTCAAAGCTTTGTCAGGAGCAATGAAAATTTGATGAGACACGGCAGGCCCATCATGTGGTCTCATCTAAATGTGTATGAGTTGGATACACGAACGTTTCTGCTGAACCCTGTAGCAACTCATAGCCGTCTCAACTGCACACAGAGGAGAACCAGTGCGAGACCTCCGCTCGTCGTAATTGCCATGGAAGTAACAGTTCCATATAAATTAGGGTACCAATAGAGCAGCCCCAATGAAAAACACTTGTTTCCCAACTATCGGCTGATATATAGGGCCTGGAAGCCCGATCCGAGATTTGACACTGTCATGAGATGGAATATTTGAGCAGCAACATGCGTCCATGAGAACTCCTATTGCTGTAGTCGTGGCGGAGTAGCTCGAGTAGTTGGAGGAAGGCAGTCGTAAGCGGTTACAAATCAGGAAAACCCGACGGTCAGCCCACTGCATATGCGTATAGAGAGACACGGGTTTGCGAGGAATCTAGCGCGTCTATTGAGGAATCGGATACAAGGGATGACTCATTCAGTGGGAGAAGAATCATCAAAATCGTAGTCCGCGCACTCTGGCTTTAGTCAGCTCTCTCTCTCTCTCTCCCTCTCTTTTCATTTTCTAGCTCGGCTCTCGCTCTCTGTTCCTCTCTCTCTCTCTCCCTCTATATACAGTACTCTCTCTCTCGCCTCCCTCTCCTCCCATAGCTCTCTCAGTATTTCCCAACAACCCTTATTTTCTAACTAGGGGACACATTAGACATATGAAAGGTTGAAATAGGGTACAACGGAGCTTTCTCCGAATAATTATCTCGGGTCACGAAGTTTCCTATATCCCTCTACACACACATTCACAAACACACACACACACACACACACTCCTTTTTTTCCTCAACAAACCAAACACTATGTACTTGAGTCACGGAGGTTCCACTACACACACACACACACACACATAGTTGGAGCACATACACACAAGAGTTTACTCCAGACACGCACTAAAAGTACATGGGGCCTCTCCGCACACAAATACACAGATCTACGGTCGTAGATTCCTTCCGTACGGGAAGGATTTAGTGCAATTGCTTTCTGGAATTTCCGCATTCCCTTCGGTACAATAGTTTGACCACGCTATATCGCCATCCACTTCCCGCCTCCACTGCCCCTCTCTGCCAGTGGCCACGGACGCAGCCTCCTCCTCATATGATGATTCCATGCTATGCTGCGATCGTCCGCAAGTGTGTGTAAGTATATTGCGTGTGTGTGTGTTTGTGTGTCTATGTGGAATAGACGAGAGTGGGTGACTGTAGTTAAGTAAACTAAAAGCTGAAATCCGATTGAGTGCTCTATATTTTCCCTTCCCCCTCACCTCAGAGTCGTCTAACTGGCGGAGTAATTTCCCTTTCCTGGCATTTCGTCTTCCACACTTAAATATACTGACCACATTTTATCCTTCTCAATTTTCACTCGGAGCGCATTTAAGGTTAGACCGTCTGGGAGACGAGATAAAACCTCGGTATCCCCCTTCCTCGTTCCAGCCCTATAGCTTTCAAAG
>VYYI01003264.1:0-12618 GCA_021029175.1 Bilobella aurantiaca
GGAACGCAACAAACTTAATCACCGATTAAGAAATTAATCTCCGATTACTTAATCGGCGATTAGGGCAAATTTAACCGACGTTGGTGGAACCGGGCATTAATTCGTAATGAGATGAGCATAACGTGTGGCTTAATTTAAATGCCTAATTTCACGTCAATGGCCAATGGCCCACTTCATCTAGTCATTTTTCGAAAATACTGATAATTTTTTTTTATACATTTCGTTTCTATAGTTTCAGTAGAGAAAAGCTAAAAATAAATTTCAATAAATTGAACTTTTTTCTTTAATCGTTTTCAGGTTTAACCGCATTTAACTTTAACCGTTTTTAACAAGGAACGTTTAAATTAACTTATAATGCAGTTATTGAAGAAGGGACTGTGTTTTCGTTTGACGGTTCTAGGTACAATAACCTTTGTTTTAGCATACCAATACGTCTGGTGGCAATCATGGAATGGTGGTCATGACCCCAGTGCCAACATTGACCAATTGGAGGGCAATGACTCCAGGCTCGTGACCTGCCTCAAGTGACCCTTTTCGAAAAAAAAAAACTATTCTTAAAAAAAGTAATTGAGTTTACTACATTTTCTAAATCACGCTTTTTCGAAGTAGGCATCAATTTCTCTCTCCGCCATCGGAAAAGTCCTACAATCTGACCAATCCAAACGTTGCGAATCCATCTCAATATGGACAGAATCTAATTGTACACAAGCTGCTCAAGAATAAGGTAAAACAAAGCTTGTTTTAAAATATGAATTTGAAAAACTCATTAGAACAATTTTCAAAAACTGCTTTGTAGCGGAATGGATTTTTCATCGAATGCGGCGCACTCGACGGAGAGCTGTACTCAAACACGTTGTACTTGGAGAGGGAGTTTGGGTGGACGGGAGTTCTAATCGAGGCTGAGGCAAAAAATTACGAAAAAAATGTCGCGCAAGGGCAGAAAGGCTTGGACTTCTCGAGCGTGCCTGTCACCGAAAACGACTGCCGAAAAGGTAAAATATCAAAGGTCAATGACCTTAAAGTTGACCTAGGGTCACATGTAACCCTTTTTCATTAGATGACGTTGGTTTGAATCGAACATGGCGCAGCTTCCAGCGGCCTGACCCTCATGCAGAAGTCTGTGCCACTTCAGAAGTTCTCGGGCTACGTCAATTCGAGGCGTGCGCCGACGCAAGTCCAATGTTTCCCGCTCTACACGTACTTACTCGCCCTCGACGTCCAGGAAGTGGACTACTTTAGTCTGGACATCGAAGGGGCGGATTTTGAAATTTTGAAAACGATTCCGTTTGACAAAGTCATCTTTAAGGTGGCGCACTTTCTTTTTTTCAAGTTTTTCGTTTCTTTTTTTTTAACTTTTTTTTTTACAGGTTTTGGAAGTAGAGGTCACTTGGGTGAACGAGGGCAGAGATCCTGTGAAGCGTTTTCTCGAGAAGCGCGGCTACGTCTTTGTGCAACATGTGAATGACGACTATATTTTTGTACACAATACGCTGCAACTGTCCTAAAGAGCGCTGAATCGCTGAATTAGCATTTAGAAAATAGAACAGAAGTGTTAGATTATGCTAAGGCAAAGGAGTGAGTAGGTAGAAATGCAAGTGCGGTATTCTTTAAGATTTAAATAAAGCGTTGAAAAATCTAAGGACAATAAAATCAAAATTATTGCTTTAAACTATGTAAGAAAATGCTAAATGATTGATTTCTGGCTTATTTTGCTGCTGGCGTTCGAATCCGAGTCCCTTCGATTAAATAGGAAAGTCACGTGGTGACTCGGGACAAAAGCCACTCTATTGCGTTGTTGCATGCACACCAACCCACCCCCAAACAACTTTACCAGTACCACTACCAAAGCCTGAGAACCTCGCCTCGCAACGTTGCCACTTCAAAATCTCGATCTGTGGAACACATTTAATTTATCGTTATAATTAATTTATTAAATAATTTAATTATTGTCTTAATAACAAGGCCGTTGGAGCTTGGAAAGCACTCCACGTCCATTTGATAGATGCAGTGGTTGGTGTAAATTAGTTAATTACATTGTTCCCTCTTACTGTAATTCAATTAATTAGTGAATAACATTTCAAAAATAAATGAAATCAACCAAAATAATGTTTTCCAGGTAGAACTTTTCTCAAAAATCTTGCAATCGTGCAATCTTATGCATACATTTAAATTAACAAACCTCAATACAGACCTGTACACAAACTGTTCAAACCTAAATTCATCAAAATATTAACTTCAATTCTCAAAATTGTCTTGTAATCTGTTTTGTACTATACAAAACCTGTATTAAATGAAGTCAAAGCCAAGTAAATGATTGAACAAATGATATTAAATTAATAATTTAAAGATTAATTTGAAGAGAAAAATTATGATTTCGAGACAGTTTGATAATTGCAAACCAGCAATTTTTTTTTTAGAAAAGTCATTTTAAATTAAATTTCAAAATAACTTGGAGGTACGATTTGCAACACGATAGCTCACTTCAACCAAAAAGTGCATGAGTGTGTGTTGGTGGGATTTGAATTTTGAATGAGAAAAAAAGAGGCTGAAAAACCGAGTTTTTTGTTTTGCCTTTGTGTATTGCTCTTTATCTCCGCAAAACTATTGAATCAATTAGTTAATTGAGTTCGTTAATTAGCTTAATTAATTATCAATCATTAAATGTTCACGCTTCTTCAACTGTCACACACTCGTTAACATCGGAAGCCGTTGACCGTCGGAGGTGTTCCTCGATCCCTCCCGTAAATTAACAATCAATTAACTGAGCAATGAAAAATTTAAATGATTCTACAGAAAGCAAGACAACGCCTCCAGAAGAAGAGCCTGGTGGTGACAGAGTGACAGACAATGGTGACACGGTGACATTGACAGCTGAGTCAGGCACATTATCGGTGGGACACAAGATGTCACGTCTGGAAGGGCACAGTGACAATGACCAACATGACATCTCTTCCCCAGAGGGCAACGACGATGACTCCCATCAAGATCCACTTGAAGGTAGATTGGCCATGTCACCGCTGACTGACCCTGACCGTGGCAAGTTGTCATGCTCCGAGGACGGGCGCGGTCCAGGTGACACTGAGGATGATTCCCTACAGGGCAATGTCGACTCCCTGGAAGGCCACACAACGCCCTCAAATGACCATGATGACCAAGAGGACGTTGACAGCAAAGGTTCCGAAAATCAAGAAACGTCCCGTGGCCCGATACCGAAACAAATTGACAACGAAAGTGAGAGTGACTCTAATTCCAAGGAAGCAGAAGTTAGCGTTAAAAAATCGCTGGAAGTAGACGCTACATCTCCCGTGTCCATTGAAACAGACCAATCGCATCTGCCAATGGAAGACCACTGCGAAGAGGAAAACACGGAAATGGTAGAACACGAATCTGCAGAGGGCGCTACTGATCCGTTCCACGGCGTTGTGTCACCATCTGACGCTCAAGGTCAAGACCCTGGCGAGTCTTATGACAATGAAACGGACAGGGACACTGCTCCAAACCTGTCACATGAGGTCAGTATTTCAAATCAATATTCGCCGGATGTCAACATGTCAGCACAGCCAAACGGTGACGATCAAGTCAATACCGAACACGGTGACAATGAAAATGACAATTTAGAAGACAATACCACAGACGTAAAGCAAGTCGAAACCAGTAGCACAACGAAGGGTGAGCGCAGTGAATGTGGAAGTGCCAGATCCCATTCCACGCTAAACGAAGCCGATGCCAAAGAACTGGCAGACATCACTGAAAAGCTGTTAAGCTGCGCTGAAGCGCTGCAAGATGTGTCGGAGGATGAGGACGAGGAGAAGGTACAAGCAAAAATTAAAATGACGCTGGCAGCGAACGACGCTGAAAAGACAGAGACTACCAAAGGCTCTGACGACGAGGACAACATGCCTATGATACGAATGAACAGTAACATCTTCGAAGCACAAAATGATGAAGAGGACGAAGATGGGGATGACGACGAAGGAATGATGGTAAAACACTAAACTATTTAATTATTTCAAAATGATCGAGTCAATTATCATTTCAGCGATTATCATGTAAACGGCAATTTCCATTCTTGTTTTTTCTAATCGCTTTAGGATCCAGAAGCGATTCAAAGTATGATGCAAGTGGAGATGGAAATGGGTGAAGGGAGTCCGATGAGCGTTGCTAGCTACTCGAAATCGAGATCAACCAATCAGGAGTCGCCACAGAGGAGATTACTCCCACGGCGGCATGCAGCAGTCGTTGCGTCAAATACCATTAAAGTTAGCTTATTTTTATTAATCTAAAAATTACAAAAAATAACTTATTATTTATTAATTTAGGCAACTAAACTAATTGTGATCATAATCAATAATCACCGCTGACTTTGGAATCATAGCTAGAACTCTAAATATTTTAAATCAATGTTTTTTTTTTAGCAAATTTCCGATCTGGAGCAAACTGTTTCAGCACAACCGACAAGAAAAGACGACGATGTTGAGTACATTGACAGTATTAGCCCAAGTACAAGTCGGCCTACATCTGGGGAACGGCGCGTAAGCGCAAGCGGTGATAAGCAGCGATGTCATCAGTGCAAAATGGTAAACATTTTAAAATTATAAATTAAGCGCTTTAGAAAAGACCACTGTTTCTGACTGTTAACACAACTAGTTCTTGCTCTCCAGATATCTCCAACTCTCGTCGTAGTTCGTCAATACGGAACTGACATCAACCTCTGTTCAAACAACTGTTTCAACACCTTTCGAAATCCAGATCCCACCCATCGACCGCTCCCGTGTGCCAAGTGCGGAGCTCTGAGTCGTGACACCGAGAGTTCCAAACTCTACTTTTGGGAAACCATGAATTTTTGTACAGATTTATGTGTCGGTAAGAACGGTTTTTCACAACTCACTTCTTAACTTCATGCAACAAAAAACCATTATTGTTTTTTCACCTTTCAAGGAACGCTTTTGAAAGCGTAACCGTTTAGAAAGCAAAAAGAGATTTTCAAAAATTGAGCTTAACCTTACCTGACTGATGAACGGTTTTTTTTTGTTCAGGTAACTTTCAACTTCAAGTTGGATCAGTCTGCTCGACATGTTCCAAGAAAACACCGTGGTCGTGCATGGGGAAGTACTGCGTTCGATTCGGAAGTGATATTCGTCAGTTCTGCACCGCCGCCTGCCTTGAAAGTTACAAGCGAAATGCTCGCGTTTGCTTTCACTGTCAGCTCGATATCAAGAAGCTCGGGAACGTCGTTCTGGCTAACATTCCGTTCAAAGCGAGTCCAAAGGTTAGAACATATGTTTCCAGTATACATACACAACATGTTCCCAGTACACAGCATAACATGATTTCTTTCTGTTAACATTTTAACTTTGATGAATATTTCTTGACGAAAGTTGTGAATCTGAAGTTGATGACTGATGTCAATTGATGATGGTTGTGTCATGTTTGTGCAGGAGTTCTGTAGTCAAGATTGTGTGGAGCAGTATGTTGACCAGAACAGTCCAACAGCGACGCGTGTCAAGCCTGTCACCATGATATTCTGTCACGTCTGCAAGGCCTACAAGGAGATCTTCAAGGAGCTGGTCACGTCCATTATGGCATACCGAGTGTGCTCCGTGTCATGTTGGGAGGAGCTGAAGGAGCAGCAGCTGATACGTTGTGCGACGAAGTGCGAGTCGTGTCCCAAGTACATCAACATGGACACGATCACTATCTCACCCAGTTTCTACGTCTCCTCCGAAAAGAAGTCACACGGCTTCTGCTCGGCTACGTGCAAAAACGTCTTTGTGCTCAAAACGCGTCAAATCAAGCCTTGCACCACTTGTCAGGTGGGAAATAATAAAACTAAACGTCTGCAATTCACTTTGCAAAATTGGCTTGTCACAGGTTGAGTAACCTGTCTCTTTAAATTTCCCGCTCAATTTCCATCGCCAGCCAGTATGGCGCCGTCTCTCAAGCTCCAAATGCGGCACTTTTTTTTTATTCTAATCCTCAGACATGGCGGCGCCAATTTTTGCCCGGATGTTCTCCACTCACTCCGCCAGAGCAAATTTCTAATTAGTCTAGACTGCGCGGCGTCAATGCAGTGGCAATGGTCTTCCTTATTTATTTTTTCTTTGGATTCTAATCTAAATTGCTAATTCTGATCTAGCAGCCAATATGGCGCCATTTGCTGAGTTTCACTTCCCGGCACTTTTTATTGGTCTTTCTGTGAGTTGACAGCGCAGCGCCAACTTATCACTGCCATTTTGATGAAGTAGTTTTTAAATAGACCGTCTAGACAACACGACGTTAAAGCAGTGGCAATGACCTCTTCTCACCTGCCTATTTTTTGTGCTGTTTTAATTTGCAGCCAATATGGCGCCATATCTTACGTTTCACTTCCCCGGCACTGTTTTGTCGCTCATTTCTGCGACAAGGCGCCAATTTTCACCCAGACGTTGTCCATCACTGCCGCCATTTCAAATAGCAAATTTTTAATTACTCTAGACGGCGCGGCGGCGTTGAAGCAGCGGGCAATGACCAGTCTCTCTAAATCTTTTTTTTTAAATGTAGTCTTCCCTGATTTTAATTTTTTGTTTATTAAACTTAATTGTGTTAGGGCGTTTCAAGTTAAACGTAGTTGATTTAATGCTGACCTTTAGTGGATTAGTAACTAACCTTTTTAATTAGTTAATTGCTTTGTTTTGTTTAATTTACCTTATTTGTCTCAATTTCAGGTGAAAAAGTACAATTACGATTTGATTCACTTTCCCGGATCAAGTCCAAATGGCCCGACTTCCTTTTCCGTGTGCTCTCTAAACTGCCTCCCGAAGCCGTCCCAGTACATTTTGAACCTCAAGGTCAAGTTGAGTGACCCTTCGTACATACCTCCGGTCATCACTCTCGAAAGTACTGAATCGCCAACGTCCACAGCCAGTTCCTCGCGACGGTGCACCGTTGACTTGACGAACGGTCAAGATGTCGTTCAGGAGATTCAGATTGACGGTGTCAGTTCCTTGGCCACTGACGAAGGGTCCTATGTCAACGGAGATGGAAACTACCAACTTGACCTCAACGACCCGTCACAGTACTTCGGGACTACATCGGGAGCGGGTAATGGCTCATGTTGTATTCATTCATTCGTTGTGTAATCATTGTGGAATAGGCAATTCACGGCGTGTGTACAGGCCGTGTCGGCTCAATAATTAAACTTAATAACAGCCTGAAAACTGATGTATGACATTTTGTCATCGACTCTTTAAATTTTGGTTAATTGGGTTTGAATCATAATTTAGAGAAATTTTGTTAATTGTTTAATTGTGTTTGATTGATAATTTAGGTGAGCTGACAATTAGGCAGATGACCGAGTCGGAAATGCAGCAGTTTCAGAACGGTGGTATTTTACAAATTGGGCCAGGAACCTCCCAAGTGGAAATGGCCGAAGTCAACGAAAACGGACTTCCGGTGGACGGGGAGGATGTTGACTTAGAGGAAGAGCGATGGGCACAGTGTGACGACTTCGTTGTCATTCGTCACCCCGAACCGATCGAGCGAAGGAATAAAGGCTGTCAAGTCAAGCCGTTTGGAAATCATATCGAAACACAAACTGACTCGGCCGAACTAGCCGATATGCCGCGAATTCAGCCGAAAGTGAAAGTGCTCCTAGTCCCTGTCCCTGTCCTCATTCCTTGGCCATTGTACACTTGTAGTCAACCTGTGCCCATTCCCTTCCCGATGGGCGTTCCCGTCCCCATTCCAATTCCAATCATTTTCGACAAAAACGCTATCGAGTCACCGAATCCAATCGAAAATGTACAGTCACCTCCAAATGCAGTGCCAGGTAGAAACACCATTTCATTCACAATTATATTCAGATCAAATATATATTTGTTTTAAAGTTTTTTTTTTAATTTTGAAACTTAAATGAATGGATTGGACTTTTTCAATTAACGAATGATTTTTGACGCCGTCCAAATTTTTGAAATTTTTAAATTTTTTTAAAATTCAAATATTTGAAATTTTGCAGAAGAGAAGCCAATGTCGGAAACCGTGGGTTCACCGTTGGTGCCAACTGAGACATCAGGTACAAAAAGAATCTTGTTTAATTTTTGTTCTGAAACAACGTAATCGAACGTTTTTTGAATGTTTTTGTTTTTACAGAAGGTCACGACAGTATGGAGTATGCAGAGCGTATGTTAGAAAATGCAATGTCACCACTGACGCCACCAGGACCAGCAATAGGTAATTTGTTTTGCATTTCGTTTTTTACTTACATTTTAGAAAATATATGGCTTGTTCAAATAGATTCCAACTTCCTTTTTTTAGAAACCGATAGGGAGGCGGACAAGGATAGTGAACTCCCGTTGAAAAACGTTTCTTCACCTCCGTCCGCCGCGGCTACAACCGGTAAACACCTGATTTGTACTAAATCATGTTTTGTGATCAAATTAATTGAATTTTTTTGTTTTTTTATGTAAGGCCCGTTAGATAATGATTCTATGGAGCTCTCTCTTGCAAATGCTGTTTCGCATATGACTCCAAATCCAACAGGTATTGGAACAATTTGTCCTGACTAAAATAATGTAGAAATTGTATTTTTTTAAATGTATTTGAAATTTTTCGTTTTAAATAATTTGAAATTTTTTAAACTTAACTTTCGAAAAACGAAGGAGCGCAGGCAGAGAATGAGACAAGACCAATGAAGGAAAGTGCTGTTCTCCGTTCGAGTATAGGTATTACTGCTCGCAATATTTTTACAGCGTCATCCAGTATTTAGAAATTTTGCGTTTCATTTTTTGTAGAACCTGAAAATGACACATCCGTGAAGTCTCCAGATACAACTACAAGTACAAAACAGCAAACATGTTCCAGCATGTTTCTTTTTAGCATGTGTTTTAAATCGTGTAATTTTTTAGATCATTTTAGCACTTCTGAGCCTGTCCAAAGCTTTCCAGCGGCAGATGAACTATCTGAAGACGAAATGATGGATACGAGTGAGCCGCTTGAGTCGGCTCCGAGCACTGAAATGGAGTTCCAGCCAATCACTGAAGCCTCCTCAGAAAGCTCCGCCCCCTTCTCACGCTTCTGGGTTCTCAACCACTGAAACTGGATCAGCGCCAACTGGTGCAGTACTCGAACCAGTTGAAATTCAAGGGAAAACCCCAGCTTGCTCAACCACTCCGAGTCTCTTCAGTTATGCAAATTCAGGCTCTCCTAAAAGTGGCCCACCTTCTGTCAACTCCTACCAGTCGTTTTTGGGCGGATCAAGTCCAGCTCCAGGATCGCCTTCACTCCGTGGGAGAGGAAATAGGGTATGTTAAAAAAAGAAACTTGTTTTAGAACATCTTATAAAAAATTAGAACAAGTTTTTTAAAAATTTATTTTAAAATAATTGCAGGCGGAGTATGGCCTCCGAGCCTGGAAGTTGACCTTCGGAGACGAGGATCCGGTAGCGCTGTTACCTGAAGCGTTGGCTGAAAAGCTGGAGGAGTGGATGGAGCGAGGGAGCAAGCCAAAGGGAGACCGATACGAGCCTGATGCGTTGTACTACTTTTGCCTTGGAATTCAAGGTCATTTACGACTGGCAGGGCGCTGTGATCAAATTTTCTACGACGCCGTGTACACACCTTTCGTAGTGTCACTAACGGCCTATGCTGAGTTGGAGATGAGTAAAGGCGAGTAAAATTAACTAATTAACATTTACACAAATTAGCAAATTGTTATTTACGAAACGGCATTACATTAAATAACTAAAACAAGATTTACTCTTTATTTGCACAACATTAAAAAAACGGCTTTACTAAACAGTAAAAACAGTAAAAAAAAATTATAGTAAGTTGTACATCTTACATCAGCTTTTTGTCAGTTTCCAAAGAATCAAATTCAAGTGATTTGTTTTTCTATCAGTGATGAGCAGAAGAGCTGAATTACATTAAATGTGCATAATAAACTGCTGAAATGTAACATTAATTGTGGCGTTTACGCGAAGAAGGGCGACTATTTTTTGTTTATTTTTAAAAATAATAAACGAAGGACAACCGCGCGCCCCCCAGCGGCTAAATAAGAAAAAGTAGTTATAATTGCTGATATGCAAATGAAGAGCTGAAAATCGCTGATTTTTGTTTAAATTTGCTTTATTGTTTACTTTTTTTTGTAGGCCGTGATATCTCAAGAGTGGAAGAAGATCACGTTTGGGAGGGAAATGAGCTCGGCCCAGTTTCACCTGGCGTTCTGCTCTTTACTCTAATTTACTACATTTACAAACACTTTGGTCTAAAGGTGACTTAAATTTTGAAAAAAAAATTAATTATCATTTTGAGCGTTTTAAAATATGTTTTGAAATTTAATAGACATGGGAGGAGCACGGTGCTCTTGACTTTAGGCAAGTGAAAATCAATACGCGCAAGAGCGTGGTGGACGGGTCCTTGGAGCGCTACGTGTCCATTGTGGGCATAACCAATTGTGATGATGAGCTGATTGAAGTGACTGAAAATCCAGAGAATCCATATCGCTGCATGGTCAAACTCATGGAGTTCTACTCTAGTAAAAGGTACAGTGATTTAAGGTAGTTAACTAATTAATTTTAATTATTCATTTATTTTGCTATTAATAGTGAATCAACTGAGGGTAATCTGTACAAGAGCATAAAGCCCAACCACGAGCCACGCGGCGTGTGGTACGCTGACCAGCCCCTGAGTCAAATGGATCTCTACCGAATGCTCGTGAGAGCACAGATGATCAGCTCCAACTCTTAATTAGCAATTAATAGTAATTAGCACTTAATTTTAATTAACAACTTAATTAGGGACGACTGACTGAAGGGAAAAGTTTTAAATGGAGACCACTCTTTAATTCTTAATTTTTTATTTACTGGCAGGGAAATATTTTATATTTTGTTGATAATTGTAAGGCCAGACTCAACGGAGCCAACTCAGACTTACTTGACCTTTTGTTGTAAAACATCATTTCATATTTGTTGAAACAAATAAAGTTGGTCTGGAAGCACGGCAACGAAATGAACTAATTGATTCGTTGATGGCGACGAATTGAAGTAACTTAGCTTCCCACGGCGTCCGGGCGCTAATTGTTATTAAGTTAATTGATTCAACATTTGAGGTTGCTAATTAGACTTTAAGGTATTTATTATAATTAAACTACAGCGACTTAAATTATTTTCTAATAATAGATGCCCTTGAGGGAAGTCTGTGTGGCCATTTTGCTCCTTTTCAAATCAAAACAATAAACAATGGTTTACTGTTTACGTTGTAGTAATTGTTGCAATCGATTTCAAATTTTTTCAATGCTAAAGAATTCCTTTGAAAAAGCGCTTAAAACAGCTTGATAAAAATTGTTGTTGTCTTTTTAAATAGTATTTGATATGCTAAAATTTGATTTGACTCAACATTTTATAATTTTTTTTATTATTTAGAAGTATTTCATGTTTACAATCATTTTCAAACCCACTTGAGGTAAGGAGTGAGGAGTCAAATTCTACCTCGTGGTCAGTTGCTAACTTTAAAATTTTGAATCTAACAATTTTCCACTCCAGGTGGCCAAATGATGTAGATGACCGCGTGACATTAAAAAAAAACCTTTGCAATTGCAAAGAAAAAATCAAAGGCAATTCGAGGGGCCTTTCCCTTAAGGGCCCAAAACCCTAGGAAGGGCTTGCTAAGCGACCATCATGTACTTGAGGTCCACTGAAATGTGATAATTTGTCAAAGAGTCAATTGTGTGTCCAAGTGCAACTTATTCAGAATATACCCTTTAATTGAATTTTGAGTTTTTTTTTATTCTTGAAATTTAAACAAAAATTATTTTTTTTTTAAATTATAAACAAAAAGCGTCGTTTGAGTAGCAGGCAAATTGCAGAGATAGAAGTAGCAAAAATTAAATAATTGTGAGTAGGCCAACGTCACTTGAAAAAAAAATAAAAGGAGATGAGCTTAAGTCATTTCAATTTTTAGTTACAGTTACTTCTTCACTTTTTCAAAATACAAAATCTTACAAACACTTCAAACTTCAGTCAATCGAATGCACAGGTTTTCCAAAAAAAAATCGTTTCATGATTTAGAATTTGCATGAACTGGAAACGATTGAGAGTATTGCCGAAAAAGAATCCCCTCCCGCTGAGTCTTCAGCGATCATACGATTTTGATACCGTTGTTTAACTGATTGCAAATTCTAATCTTTAATTATAATCACAATTGTTTGCTTGAATATTTCGATATGCAATATGGTTTCCCAGTAGCCTTGTCAAAATCCCAAATACTACCCTTATTTGCATGTAAGTCCTCCCTACCATACCCTTACATATTGACCATACATTCTGCGGAAATGTCAAATAACGTCTTTTTTTTCTATTTATATATTTATATTTTATTCTAATAATACTTTCAAACTCCTCTATATAACACCAACAAATTTACGAACACCATTTTCAGTGTCCGTGTAAGATTTCTGTAGAGAAGTTTATATTTTTTGTTGCTTTGTTGTAGTGTTTTGAATTATAGAAAATAACTTAATTGTTATTTAGATTTAGCCGTTGAGTCATTGAGTGATTCCTCCTCGGCTCGGCTTTACAAAAAAAATTCTCTTCTATATTTTTTCGGAAACAGATTTTTAAAAAACTCAAAACGTTGGAGAGATACA